>OX578143.1:124793787-125033787 GCA_951213105.1 Amaurobius ferox | reverse complement strand
CCGTCCGGATCCTCAGATCCATCCCCAATATAATATGTCTGAGATATACTGGAATAGCACTAACAGCATCTCAGAATACCACTGAATTACCTGATCGGTTGTAACATTTGTGGCAGAATCTGATGTAGAAGAACATGACCAACATAACTGACTCTATGCCAAACCGAATGTCGGCTTGTATAGATGTTAAGGGAGAATTTATCACTAACTATTAAACCATCTTCCTGTTGTCACAATTTTTTTAATAAAACTTTTTTTTTTCCCGAAATTCTAACCATTTGCATATTTTTTCAAATGACATAAATATGCTGAGTTTCGCGGCTATAGCCCAATTTTGCATGGATTCATATATTTTTATATTAAGAATGTATATAATAATTGATATTTTGACCACACAATATTGTATCTGTTTGTCTTTGTGCTATTTATATTCCATCTCTAATATATAAAAATAGTTCAATAGCTCTATGAATTTCATTAATTTATTTGGGATAGATTGTTTTAGATCGCTTTTATTTAAATAAAATTAGTTCACTTAAAAATGTGGAGTTGACTTGAAGTAATTACCTTTCTCCTGATATTGGAGAGGGGGTTAAATACGTTTATAATTTTCTCTGAGATTACGATGGTCAAAACGTTTGAAAAATACTGCGTAAGATAAATCAAACTAAAACATATTGTATTAAACCGCTAGCAAAATTTAATATTTCTCACATATCGATTATAAATAAAAGTTTAAGAATGGGTTTCGAAAATAACATCGTTTAAAATATCCTTTTTCCATTAAGTTAACTATATGAATAAATTTATCTCATTTATAGTTTTATTTGCATCCTTTGAAACAAATAATATTTTTAGTAAAATTTAACTCAGAAGGAAATGGTGTTGCATCTTAAATTAAATAAGAATCAATTTCGTACTTTTTTTGTGTACTAAAAGCATGAACGTCCCCAGACGAATTATCGATAAATAATATCTTGCAAAACTATTTTCTTGCATACAGAATAAAAAATCGATATATGGATAATCAATAGCTACATCCTAAATTATATTATATACATTACTTTGTGCATGTATTTCGCTTCTTGGATCATCGATATATTTCTAGAAAATGTTTTGGCTTCCTATAAAAATCAAAACATCTGTAGGTAGCAGATGACTTTCCTTATACAATGCAATGTATTTACTACTTTTAGAGTAAACAAATAATGCGTAAGATCCACGGTACTGTGTTTTACAGCTGAATTGTACATTTGGCGATTTTTCGCATGACAACATGTAAAACTATTTCAAAGTACCTAATTAACTTATATTTTGTGTAAACTCTAGATAAATCATTATCAATATTGATAGCATCCTCAATGAGCACTATATTCCATATATTAAAATAGTTTAATAATTAATTCATCAATCAGGCATCAATTTCATTAATTTAATGTCAATTTTGCAATTTTGGCGACATTTTTGTCAATCTGGTGCAAAATATGACCAAGTTGACGATAATTTGCTAAATTATTCGCCAAATTCGCCAAATGCATCACCAAGTGTTACAGACAAACGGAGAGAAGAGCGTTTCTTATATACTGGAAGTAACGTCTGTCATATGACTGAAATCAGAATTTGCAAAACATTACTTCCCATTTGACGTCATTTTGATCAATTTGACGAAATTTTTGTCACTTTGGCAACGTTTAAAACAGTCGCCAAATTGGTGACGTCCCGCTAAATTTCTCTCCAACAGCTACAGACGGAGAAATGGGTTATTCTTACAGTCTACTTTTATGTTCTTTTCAAGATATTGAACTTTCATCAATTAGTCGTCATTTTCATTGATTTAGCGTCATTTTTATCAATGTAGCTACATTTTCGTTAATTTGGTAACATTTAAAAAGTCGCTAAGTAAGCGACATTCCACCAAAGTCGTTTCCAAAATATCTCTAATCGTTATGGACGGAGAAATAAGTTAGTCTTTTAATAGAAAAGTTACTATTGGCGTCCAAATACAAAAGTATTACTTAAAGTACATTTTCTTATGAATGGAACGAGCTAGATCCACGAAAATGATGTCACCGAATTTATCGTGTAATATTACATATGAAAAGTGAACATATTTCGCGATAGTTAACAGTTTTTTATTTTATGTGATTTTTTGATAAATTCATTTAAAAATGTGTAATATATCAAGAACGGTTCATGTTAGGACGGGATCCGTTCAACGGAACGGTTAGCGCTCTAAAGTTTATGTCAATCGTTTTCTAATTAAAAACTACGCAAGTAATGACTATTTACGTAATTTTATCAAAGGTTTTAGGATTTTTGATGATTTTTTCAAAATGTCACTCAAGAATTTAGGGAGTTCTGAACATTCGATCGCCTTTAAAAACAATAGACTTCCAGTATTTACAGATTGCATTTTTAGTACCAAATATCGTTCGAATTGCTCCATTTGTTCGTGACATATCGTCTCCACACACACACATACCACA
Organism: Amaurobius ferox; assembly: GCA_951213105.1. Classification (NCBI taxonomy): domain Eukaryota; kingdom Metazoa; phylum Arthropoda; class Arachnida; order Araneae; family Amaurobiidae; genus Amaurobius; species Amaurobius ferox. The sequence continues at coordinate 125,031,301 of OX578143.1, read as the reverse complement.
CATCATCTCAGAAATGTTTGATTCGTGTTCAGGGATGCTTGAAAAGTGCTCCCCCGTCGAAAACTCGAATTCCAATTTTCAGCCCCGTCACAATACTTTCCTTATACATTATAGTATGTATATAAATAAGGTGAGTAAAACTGATAGATAAACCTTTAGAATATATGTGTTACACATTTTCTGGAATGCAATTCTTTTCGTGAAAATTATAATTTAATTTAACGATAACCATGCAAAGGTTGAAACTGCATATCCCCCCCCCCCCAATTTTGAATTATAATTTGTTTTGACTGCTGTAGTACTAGTCCTTAAAACGAAGCATGAAAAAAAATTGAATAAAAGTTGTATTTCAGGTTCGACGTTTTTATTAAAATTCAAGTCACAGCAACATTGTCGGCGACATTTATAACAGATAAATATCTCTATCAGATTCTTTGCGATAGGGAAAAATGTCAAACTACATCGCTTTTACTATTCTGTTATGTTATTCATTATCACTAAATACTTGCAATTCGCCATAGAGGTAATCCTTTTTAAAAAGTGACTATTTTATAATTTTTTCGCTTTTCTATTTAGGTTTATATCTTACTTATAATTACAAAAATGTTACACTTTGGCTGTTTTTTTTATCGTCAGGAATAATTGACATTTTAAATTGATTATCTCAATTGGACCGAGAATTATGGCCCTGTGGTTAGCGCGCGGAGGTTGCACTCGGTAGTCCCGGGTTCGATTCCCGCCGCTGCCCAAACTGCCGTCGTGTTCATGCCGAGTACGATCACGTTAAACATGTGGGTCCGTAAGTCCTTCCGAGAGGTTGGTGGTAGGGGAGGGAGGGTACGGTCCCTGTGGATGCCTCCCCCACTGGGTTCCGGTCTAAATTGGGTGGCATTTCCCGGCCGTCCAAACAGATACCTTACACCTTTCTGGTAGGTCGGACGGTCTGGTTTGCAGAAGAAGAATTTATCTGAAGCGGAGGTCAGGCAATTACTATGATTAAATATGATTTTTAACGGGCTATTTATTTCTTTGGCAAGTATTTTAAAAGACTGAAGTCTATCTCATTAGAGGCATTATAAGATTACCGTATTATAGCGGTCGGATGTAAACATTCATGATGTTATCACCATTCCCTGCGTTGAATGGGCTGGCATTGGATATGTATTTCGGCTCAGCGCATCGGGTAAATTGCCAGAATTTATATGTTTGTGTATTTTTGTAGTATGAAACTATTTGATGAACCCTGCTTAATTTACTGTAAATTTATTATGTAATACAATATTATTTGTTCTTTATTGATTTTATTTTTGTTCATCATCACAACAAAAAGTGTTAATATTGTTCATAATCTATATTTATTTAAAATGGTATATAATGTTAAAATTGTATATTTTTCACTTCATTGCACTTTTAGCATTCTTTAAACTTTCATTTTTCTTTGTACTTATTGGTATGTTTGATATACAGGGTTTTTCAAAAGTCCGTATAAACTTTAAAAATTCATTAAAAATCGAAAAATCATCGTATTGAGATACGGTTTGTACCATAATTATGGACAGAATGGGGGGTTTATTTTGACGTGAAAAAATTTTGTAGTTTAAAAAATCACCTATAGGTGGCACTTGCCCGAATAAATCTTCCAGAAATATGTAAATGAGTCTGTTTTAAAAGAGCTGTAGTGCTCTGTAGATTCTTCATTTGATTCATTAGTAAATTTTGCAAAGAGAAAGGTTTACGAGAATGTTAACTTTGATCAAGAGAGCCTTATTAGTGAAGCTGTATCACGTGAGAGGAAAATCAGCATCAAATGCTTTGCGAAAATTCCGATTTAGGAAAAATCTGAAGAAAGGAAAAGGTCCTATCACCTGTTCAGGGTTACTGAAGCTTGTCACACGATTTGAAGAAACTAGATGTTTGGAGGATCGTCCACGAAGTGGAAGACCATCGTTAACGGACTCCCGTGCCAGTGCTGGTGGCATCTGAAATTGAAAACCTAGCAACTGAAACAGTGGCTAGGACTAGCAGCGCTTCTGAAGTTGCAAGGCGATTGGATATTCCTGTATCCTCGGTATGGCCTATCCTTCACGGTATCTTAAATCTGTATCCTTACATATTACAATCACGCCATAAGCTTTTACCGGTAAACACCGCACAGCGAGAAATTTTTGCCAAATGGACTATGTCAAAAATCGCACAGGAACCACAGTGGTTATTTAATGTGTTGTGGACAGATAAAGCCCACTTTTCACTGCATGGAAATGTGAACACACACAACTGCCGTATATGGACGACTTCTAATCCACATGAGTACATAGAGCAGTCACTTCATTCACCACGACTGACAGTTTGGTGTGGCTTCACGGGCTTTTACATTCTGGGACCCTTTTTCTTCGAGGAGTTTAGCTCAAGTACTGGTTAGAAAACTTGCACAGTAAACGCACAGCGTTATTTGACTCTTCTGCATGAATAAGTCGTATCGTTTTTGTGAAAACGAAATGTGATATCTACTGTAACATTTATGCAAGATGGAGCACCATATTGACACCTTCGGGGAAGACAGACTTATCAGTAGGCATTGCAAGATCCCATGGCCTCCTCGGTCTCCAGATTTGACACCAGTTGATTTTTGGTTGTGGGGGTATTTAAAGTAACGAGTTTATCAATCAGGGCCTTCCATATTGTCGGAACTAAAAGATTTCATTCGTCGTGAAGTGAGTTTCATCCATCCAGAGATGCTACATTATGCAGTTACGGGGTTTTTCACTAGCCTGAATTGTGCCATACCATGTGGAGGACCGGCCATCCAAATAGATGCTCAAGTCCTCAGGACGAGCCGGACGGTCTGGGTCTTCAATACCATGTGGAGGAGGACATGTCAAACACATGATGTCAATAACACATCATAGTAATAACACATAATAAAGGTACTGAATGTACTGTAAGTTATTTTCTTTGGCTTTTCAATGCGTTCAGCGTCACCTATAGGTGATTTTTTAAACTACAAAATTTTTTTACGTTAACCCCCGCCCTCCTGACAATACTTATGGTACAAACCGTATCTCAATGCGATGATTTTTCGGTGTTTAATGAATTTTTAAAGTTTATACGAACTTTTGAAGACCCTGTATATATATTTAACAGTTTCTAAATTTTAAATAAATATACTTTGTGGAAATAGAGATCAACTAAACTTTCAAACCATTCTTTAGTAAAGGTCATTATTCTCCCAAGAAAAGTAAAACAAAAAAAATGGCTTTTACATTTTCAAAATTTAGATTATGATTCTTTTAAACCGTTTGTCAAAGCAGTTTAATTGGAGTTTAGTAATTTAAAGTAAGTCCCATGCAGCATGCATATTTATTGTCAAATTTAGACGCTAAAAAACCACTACTAAATAGTTGTTGTTAAAAAATGACCTCTACGTGCCAGAACCGCAGATTGTAAATCAATAACCTTCAGCAGAAATTTAAATCCCAAAGACATTTAAATTTTAATTTTTTAAGTATAAAAGATTTATCTCAAACCATTTTTTAAAAAACAGCAACTTACGAAATATTTTAGCTCTTAAGACAATGAATACTCAGTAAAAAAGAGAAAAAATATCCTGTCAAGTTAGCTTTTTAAAAAAATTCTGTACAGTTTTAAAGATCCTTTACGTCAACCACGTGTATTAAGCATAAAGACATAAGACAAGACTTTTTTTGACTTGAGTAGTCATGCTTAATGAACCATGAAAACATTTATAATTTTTTTTTTAAATCTGAGAAGTGGTTTTTAACATTAAATGTTCAAAATAAGTGTTTTTTGTACTATTATATAAATTTCAAGTCACTTAAGTGTTGTACTTAAGTCATGTACTTTATGAATTAATGAAAAGGTATTTCGTAATAATAAAATAAAATGCAACACATTTAAATTTTTAGTTAACTATGTATATTATAAATTTATTACGTGAATTCAAATAGTTAAAATATTGAACGAAATTTTTAAATAAATTGTATATGGATATATGTGTGTTTTTAAGGTATGGATACTGTAAATGCCCTTTCACGCAATGCAAGAAATTCAATAAATAAATTGAACTGTCAATATTTTCTGAACTTGCAGGGTGTAAAATGAAAATTGAACAACCAATAACTTGCGTTTAACTTGTGTGATGTACTTTTGTATCGGTAAAGATAAGTTTATTTCTTGACACTTTGATGAATGTATGTTTGCATCTGTTGAGAAAGTGGCAACGTTTTTAGGATTTTCTGAAACAAAAGTTTCAGCTCTTCACTTGGATGTCATTTTTGTTCGGTTTAAGAATATTCTTCAACATGTTATGAATGGTAATGACGGACAAGTAATGGCAGATATGCTGCAACCCTTTGCATGGCTTATGCATAAAGACTGTGGAACTTTCAATAAGTTGAACCATGTAAATTGACAGATGTTGGAAGAATGGAACGATTCGAACAAAAAATCGTCTTGTATAAACAAAAACTTTATATTTATCAATACTTGAATGATACATTTTCGAATCAATTTATTGTATCAATTTAAGCGCCTTAACTTAAGAACGAACTATAGTTTAAATCCTGAACGTTTGCGTAAAATTATTAAAGGGGAACATGGTGTAGGATTTATTTCAAATATTTAAGGGAAGATAAACGTTTCAACAGTAACGACAATGACCAGCCAAGTGACTAGCCGACAACTAGCGCTGTTTTGATGTTGAGACTTGAGATCTTTACAGTGACTTTCTAACAACATTCTTAAGGCAAGATTTATTGGATTACTGATGACTGAATAAAAATTTGAATATTTCTATGACACCACAATTTACAGTTGTGGATCCAATTTATGTGGATAATTACATGGAACATATTGCTAAAGTCTTGAAATCGGAGCTGGTTACAGTCTAATGATGCCGAAATGGCTTTGCTCAAATAATGTCTTTGTTTCCAATAAAGTTCAATAAGTTGTATAGAACCTTGCTACTCCAATCAGAAGTCGAACCATGGATTTTCGTACTGGCCGGTCGATGCTCTACCGTTAAGCTACTGGGATGTAATTGCAAGCTCTTGTCGAAGTTGACTCTTTATTCTCCATCCTCTATCATCGGATTATAATTGACAATCTGACTGATCACCTCGTACTTTTTCTACTTCGGATTAGCCTTCTGCTGCTATTCTTATCTCCCAGGTTAACTTCTTACGTGGTTGTTGACATTCCGATGTAAAATCAGCGCTCAATATACTATAGTAACTATAGGCTACTGAATCCGCGATAGTCGTGCTAAGGTTACTGTCAGACCTCCAACATCTTTGCACGAACCTACATGATTGTTTGTTTGAGTACTACTGTAAAGAATCTCGCAATATCAACCTTGAATAAAAACACGGGTCTCCATTTTGGCAGGCCGAAATTCTGCCGTTGAGATACTGTGACGACATTGTAAGCTCATATCGCCGAAGTGGACTCTTCAAACTTTATTCGCTGTTCTTAGGATCTATGGAAACCAAAGTAAGTCACATTAAAGCAGCTTAATATTTTATAAGTTGCACCTGAATGTCAAATTTGTAGAAGTTTAATCACACGCAGTAGAATTTACAGGAACAGGATCTGATGCAAGTTTTAAGTTGAGCATCGTTTTCATAAAAATTCATAACTTTTCATTTTCTTGTTTCTTGATCTCTGCGTTGAAAGATTGATATCTCTGCATTAAACGATTGATCTCTGCGCTAAGAACACGATCAAAAATTCAATTATATATCCTTGTAGGAATTTTAAAGAACTGCAACTTACTCTCCAACTGTTTATTGCTCGCACTTTCCGTTTTTTAAATAGAATAAACCCCCGATTACGCGGACTTCCATTATACGGATATCCGAATTTCCTGATCGTGGTTCTTCCGCTTACTCTTTTTCGGGTACGTGTGTGCGTGTGTTCTTGACGTTGGACGTCTTTAACGAAGGCATGTCCTCAATGGCACATACAAAACAAACAGATGCTTTACTGAACATAAATTGAAATCGGAAGTGAAGAATATTTAAGCTAATGTTACCTGCCTCTAACAGGGTACATCTGGTACTTACTGCCACTATTCAGGGTCCCCATATTTCGTTGTAAGCTAAAAGAATAAAATTCTATAAACGTACTGCATTTAAAATGAATGCGGAACATTTTGCAGCAAAAAAATGATTTTCGTCTTTGAAGTATAAAACAATAAATGAGCTCTGTAAATAAAATCCGTGTACATTTACGCAAAGGGCGTGAAATTCCCTCCCCCCCAATTACAAAACTCAACACGTCACTTGCTGATTCCACATTAAAAACCTAATGACGGAATCATTATCACAACATAAAAAACTGAAAATACTTGAAATTGCAAAACAATTCCTTTAAAGCCGAAACTTAATACTATTTCAGCGAATTTACATCCAATTTCAGTAAAACTTTAGCACAATACTCATAATAAAAATATTACGACAACATATTTAATACTCTCAAAGTTAGAAAATCTACGGAAACGCACGCCAATAGATGGTGTTAGTTGTTAAAAATGGAACAATTCACAAATCAGTGTCGACTTGTTACGAAGACAATGAAAATTAAAGACATTGTTGGCTTAAAAAAATGTAATTAACCAATGGATGGGTTTATGAAAATATTTTTTCTGGAATATATTGTGATATTTTAGGCAGCTGCTGAAAATAAATGAACGCTGGTTGCCGAGTCAATGTTAATATATAGTAATATAAAAATCGGAGAGATTTAAACGCATGAGAGATAGAAATCTCTTTGTGATAATATTTCAAGTCGCTAAGGAATTGATTTTCGTGAATATCGTCCAAAAAGGCTGTAAATCAGGATAAAACATAAAATAACTAAAATCCAAATAGAAATAAAATTACAATAACGCGAATGTGCACTTACTCGGTTCCTGAAGTAGCTGTATACCAAATTAGATGTTCGTCCGAAGCTTAGATTTCCCGCTACAGGCTGCATATACGTCTTTTATTATGTAAGAAGGTTTGCGTAATAGTTTCGCTCCCAACTAGGAAAAAGGGGTAATACGTTATAGTGGTATCGCCTTCTAGTAGTGAGAGAGAGAAAAACAGTGTAAAAATCTGAATTAATAATAGTCATGAAATGTGAAGTGGGATATTTGCAACCCCCTAATATCGAAGGAATAAGCCTAAAATAAAGTCAATTTTCAAAAGAGAAAGGGTATAATACTGACTTATTTAGCTCCTAATATCCCTAATACCGCTCCTAATACCCCTAATACTGAACGAATAAAACCTCAAATGGAACTAATTTTCAAATGAGAATGGGTGTGATGGTGGATTATGTAACGGTAAAGACAAGAGACCGGTATAAAACCATAACAAATTAAATGACTCTCGGTAGAAAATGTCACTCCCTCAAGACATTTTTTGTTAAAACTTTCAAAAGATCTTTTTTATTGTCTTTCAAACAAATAAAAAATTATTTTTATTTTGAAAAGTCGTTTAAATGAACTATCACAGATACGGCTTAAAACGTTTGAGAGTTTTTGATGAGTTTTTAGAGATTAATAACTTTAAGTATGCTTATAGGGATTAATTACCAATAAAATATTTTAATAAGTTTTAGATGAGTTTTCAGTAAAACGTCTAAGAAGTAATAATTTTCACAGCATATTTTCAACAAAAGAGAATTTTTAATTTAAATGAATAATGTTTAAACATTAAAAATGTTTACCAGTAAAATATTTTAGTAATTTTTAGATGACTTTTCAGTAAAACCTCTAATAAGTAATAATTATGCATTTATTTCAGTTATTTCTGATATTTCGGTAAGGATATCTAACATCTTACATAATAAAAGATGTTCCTTGGAAGATGTCTATCTATCTGTATATGTATGCAGACTGTAGAGAGAAAAGAAATCTAAAAGTCATATGGCCATAAAATTTTGTAAACAGATACTTCGTTGATTAATGATTTCACTGATTATTGTATGGTATACATATCTGCGACTTGTCTTGATGTAATGGTGTAAATGTTTATGTTTGGGAATAGAATTTGGAAATGTTTATGTATGGAATATAGAAATAAGTTCTCTGAAGTGGGGCTACCCAATTCAAACAGAAAAACTAAGAAATCAAGTAAATTCGATTATATTTTGAAATTTTTGTTACAATAGAAAGTTATTATTATTTCAGCTATTGGCTGTTTGTAAAAAACAGCATTTTAATATAAATTGCTTATAATGCATAAATTTGCTTTTCACAGGAGAGGTTTACAATTTTAGCACGTGGTTTTTGTTGAATTTTAAATTTCCATTATGTGACCATTTGAAGTACAAAATAATCAATTGAAACAAAAATAGCATAAAAATGGCCTGCGCCTCTAAGACGAAAATGGCTTTATATTCCACTTACAGAGAAAGTTACTAAAGCTAGAATCGTACTCCTACTGCAGATTACAACATCCGTGTATCGGTTTCGAGCTTTATAGCACTCTTCAGCTCGGACCTATTTAACAACCAAATATTGGCACAGTGTTGTCACATTATTATATATCATTGGCATTTCATTGAAAATAATTCCAGTAATCCCCAGCATTAACCACATATTGACTGTCAGTATATAACCAGTATTTGTAGTCCACATAAATATTGAGCATGTAATGTGTGGGCCAATAATGACTTCCAATAATGGTGTCCTAATGAAATATCTATATTTCACCAATATTGATTGCCAATATCTAACCGATATTGGCTGTCGAGCATTTTGCTAAATTATCGAGTTAAATCAATTGAAAAAGTCTCTACTACTGAAAACAGCTGCATGATTGATGGAGGATTATTATAGTTCAGAAGGGCACTATATACGTATAGCTTCAAGTCCTGCGGTTAACAATTTTGAGATCTTATAAGGTGTGAGATCTCATACAGGATAAGGTTTTTGTACTTCGTGGGGAGTTTTTTTTACCATGAAGTGCTGTTTTCGTGAGATAGGATAAATAGATTGCAGGATGTATCAAAGCTGGCAATGATCGAGGATAAAATCCGAGATATTTAAATAGTGTATCATATTCATCAGGATTCCCAAAATAATTGAGGTTCGCAACTACGAGATACTCAGGGTTATAAAACTTTGTGTAATACCGAGGTAAAATTTGGTATATTTTGGGAATTCATTTTTAAATTTTGGAAGTCATGGGGCTCTATATTTTGTAGTGGGTAGGCTACAGATGATAACAAATACCAAATAAAATTAACCATATATAATTGCTTCATTCTCTAAATTACAAGTCTTGGGGTTCCAAATAATTTTGCAGTCAGAGCTTACAGCATACTTAAGTGTCAAAGCTTACATAATTTAATTGTAAGATTTTGAAAGATAATTTAATATAGTATATTTTAAGTGTTTAGTTCTTATGACCAGTGGCGGCTCGTCTATAGGCACTGTGGCACTGCGGGAACGACAGTGCTCTCTCTCCCTCGCTCCTCGCTTGCAGCTTCCTATGTGCGCATGCGCTCAACAGTCAAACACCGCTCTCTCTCCCTCGCAGCCCAACGTGCAGCTTCCTATGTGCGCATGCGCACATAGGAAGCTGCAAGCGAGGCTGCGAGGGAGAGAGCACTGTCGTTCCCGCAGTGCCATAGTGTCTAAAGACGAGCCGCTACTGCTTACGACTCATGAGTTCTGGCCTCTATTACATTCATAAAATAAAATTAATAAACCATATGTAAAATATATCAGAAACATATCTTATTATTGGAAAACAATTTTTAAATTGATTTTGAAAAAATATCTTAAAAAAATATACACCTGTTAAGTAACATTTATCCGTTAAAGTATCTATCTCCTGTTTATTTTCAACATTTTTAAAAGATAAAGCAAGAATTTAATCAAGGAATTAGATACGAGAGCTAAATTTTTAAGTGCTGTACTTAATGTCTTGGGGAACAGAAACCTCAGAAACTGTCTGACTGCTAACCAAGAGTTTCCGGATTACAGTAATGCTTTAAGACTTCCGCGTTCAAAGCTGACCACTAATAGACCATCTAATGTATGTTTCTTCTACGAAAATTTTGATTCTTAATGTTTTAAATGTTTTTTTCACCTACTCCTTAAAATAAACGACCTTCATTTATAATCCAAAACTGTACCTAAAATAACTGAATTAAAATTTTATGCAACATATTGTTTAAAATTTTATAAATATTGACTAAATATTGTCTGCTAATATTCTATAAGTATTGGATATAGTTTTAGCACCACATTTTTTATTATATCTTAGCAAGTCAGTATTTGCTATATCCTGACAGCGAATATTCGGTCAATATTTTCAAAAAGTTTTCTTCCCCCCAATATTCGCATACTAATAATGAATATCCTATACCTGGAATGGCAGTAAGAAAACTTGTTACATGTCACGACCTTTCGAGGCATACAATTTTATTAGTATGAACTTGGTCATGTCAGCCTGAGCTCTTCTGTTTGAATGTTGATGCTGACTACCTGATAAAAAAATCTGATGTGGGCAACACATGACTTTCCTTATGTAATGCAATGAATTTACTACTTTTACACTTAAAAAAATGTGATTCTTATAGTAGATACTTATATTCCTTCCAAGATATTGAATTTTCTTCAATTAGTCGTCATTTTCATTGATTTAGCGTCATTTTTACCCATTTAGCGAGATTCTTGCTATTTTGGCAACAATTAAAAATGTCGCCAAGTTGGCGACATTCCGAAAAAATGTGTCGCCAAAATCTCGCCAAGCGTTATGGATGGAGAAATAAGTTATTCTTACAGCAGATAAATGAAGATTGGCGTTCAAATACAAACGTATGGCTCAAAGTATATATTTTCAGGAATGGAACGAGCTAGTTCCAACAGAATGATGTCACCAAATTTATCGCATGGTGTTAAATATGAAAAGTGAATATGTTTCTCAATAGGAAATATTTTTTTTTATTTTATATGACTTTTTGTTAATTTTTTTGAAAAATATGCAATATCTCGAGAACGGTTCATGTTAGCGTTCTAAAATTTATGTCAATCGTTTTCAAATAAAAAATTACATAAGAAATGCTTATTTGCGTAACTTTATTAGCGGTTTTGATTTTTGACGATTTTTCAAAATTTCACTCGAAAATTTAGGGGGTTCTGATCTTTCGATTGCGTATAAAAACAATAGGCTTCCAGTGTTTATGGATTGTGATTTTTGTATCGAATTTCGTTCGAATCGGTCCATTCGTCCGTCAGTTATCGTCTCCACAGACTCACTGACACACACACACATACTTTCACACACACACGCAGATATCACTTCAAAAATGTTTGATTCGTGATCAGGGATGCTTGAAACGTGCTCTCCCGTCAAAAACTCGAATTCGAATTTTCGACCCCGTCACAATAGTTTGCTTATACATTATGTATATAAGGAAAGTAAAAGAATTTATTGATCGCCATACATTTTTGCAACATTGGGTCTGTTCCATACTAAGCTGTACTGAAGAGAGCTTAAAATCTAGCAACGGGTCCACGTATGTTGATATCAACAATTGATGCACAGACCTTATGAGGCATTTATTATAACTATTTAGCAAGAAAACAAATAAGACGGATAGTAGAAAATTAAGCATTAACCAGATATGTTAAAAATTACAGGCTTAAAAGAATTGTAGTCTTTCATTTTGTATAAAAATTGAAGAAGAAAACATTTAACTAAAAATAAACTTCGTTAGAAAAAAAAAGTTATGGAGGATTGTAAGTATGAACACAAAGAGAAATCATATAAAAAGCAGAAACAATAAAACACGTCATCCTAAGTTAACTTTAAAAAATATGTCTGATAAAACATTGTAAAACCTTTCATGTCAATCACGCATTTTACACCACAAAAATTTATTTTTTATGTGGCTTGAAAAGTCATTCATAATGACAAATTAAAAAGTTTTAATTAGTAGAAAACCTTTACAGTTGTTTGAAATATGTGTTTTTAGGGTTTTTTTGCTAGATAAATGAAATTTGGGAGCCGCGTTTTTGCACATGGAAGATAACGCCTATTCAAATTTCGCGCTAGCCGAATAAGGGTGGCGCTAGTAGCGGCACTATGGTCATGCAAATCACTGTTGCTTTATATACGCGATGTAAACTTTATGAGCGTTATTTAACTTCCAGACTGGGCGTTATGAGCCAGGTTTGAGTCAAGAATGCCTTTAAGGAGACGAAGAAGGCAGTATCAGCAACTTAATGAGAGATTGAACGAGGCCGTATAATAGGGCTACGAGAAGGTGGATTTTCTTTCCACGATATTGCAGAAAGACTTGGCAGGGGTGTATCCACTGTGCATGATTGTTGGCAGCAGTGGTCACGGGAAGACACTGTCTCAAGAAGATCGGGGTCCGGCCGCACAAGGGCCACTACTGAGAGGGACCGTCGTATTCGCCGCATGGCTGTGGCGGATCATACTGCATCTGCAACAGTAATTAGAGCTTCTGCTGACCCCAGAGTGACACAGCGAATTGTAAGAAATCGATTACTTGAGGGACAGCTCCGAGCCAGACGGCCTGTAGTGTTTATACCACTGACTCCAAATCACTGTCATCTGCAACGTCAGTGGTATCAAGCTTGAACTTATTGGAGGGCGAAGTGGAGATCTGTTGTATTCCCAGATGAGAGCCGTTTCTGTCTTGATGCCAGTGATGGTCGTCTGTTGGTAAGAAAGAGGCCAGGTGAGCGCTTGGAGCCAAGCTGTCTGCGGCGGAGACACACAGGGCCTGCATCAGGTGTTAATGTCTAGGGAGCTATTTCCTATGACAGCAGGAGCACATCGTCGTTATCCCAAGCACCTTGACAGCAAATTTGTACATCAAACTGGTGATTGAACCGGTTGTGCTGCCATTCATGAGCAGTATTCAAGAGGTTGCTTTCTAACAAGATAATGCTCGTCCTCATATTGATGCTGTCACCCAACGTGCTCTACAGAGTGTCGACATGTTGACTTGGCCTGCAAGATCACCAGATCTTTCTCCCATCGAGCACGTATGGAATATTATTGGAAGACAAATCCAGCGGTATCCACGACCAGCATTAACCGTTGCTGATTTGACTGACCAAGTGCAACCGGTATCAAACTCTATTCCGCAAAATGACATACGGCACCTGTACGACACAATGGATGCACGTTTGCATGATTGCATTGAAAATCGTGGCGACTGCAGCGGTTTAGGCAAATGATGCACCATCATTTTACATTTGAAATGGCTCTTTTCGCGCATACTTTAACCTGTGACCTTGAAACTTTAATCAAATAAATATGTTACCTACACAATTGCTTTGCCTAAATTTCATTCCTCTAAACTAATTTCCTTTTGGTGTTGGGATTTTATTTTCCGCAAGTATATATATATATATATATATATAAAATATAATTTAAGAAACTAGAACCATTATTTCCGTTAATTTTTAAATAAATAATTCATAATTACAGGAAATCGAAATTTAACTCTGTTGACTTAGTAACCGTCGAGCTAACATACTGATGCAGGGAGTTCTCTGCCGCCGATACTGCAAATGTTAACTTTTGTCGATCCACTTCAAAATTTATAAAAGTTAAGAAATGAAGTAATTACCTTTTTTTTAATTAGATTTTATCAATCACTCTATATTCATGGCAAAAGTAGGATTCGACCGAATCTTCAATTTACAAAAACAAAAATTAAAATAAAAATATCTTAAAATATGCACATTTAGATTTTCTTAATTAAAATGTGAAGAAATCGTCCTGTGTATTAGATTCAAACGTGGTTGGAATGAACATCCATTTATCTTTCCAATGATATGAAAATGGAAATTCTGGAATAATATTTTTGATTGCTAGGAAACAGATATGAGTGAAAGGTGAAAGTCGTTTAAAATTTCGTTTCAATATAAAATATTTCAATATAAAATATTTTATATAAAATATTCAATATAAAATATTTCAATACAAAATATTTTATATAAAATATTCAATATAAAATATTTCAATATAAAATATTTTATATAAAATATTCAATATAAAATATTTCAATATAAAATATTTTATATAAAATATTCAATATAAAATATTTCAATATAAAATATTTTATATAAAATATTCAATATAAAATATTTCAATATAAAATATTCAATATAAAATATTTCAATATAAAATATTTTATATAAAATATTCAATATAAAATATTTCAATTTAAAATATTTTATATAAAATATTCAATATAAAATATTTCAATATAAAATATTTTATATAAAATATTCAATATAAAATATTTCAATATAAAATATTTTATATAAAATATTCAATATAAAATATTTCAATATAAAATATTTTATATAAAATATTCAATATAAAATATTTCGTTCCAATATTAATTAAAATATAAAAGAAAATCTCACCGAGATGCAGAGTTTCGAAATTTCAGTTACCCGCTGTACTGGTATTTTCGGCTTCGATTCTTCGCTACAGAGAGAAATACATCTTCTATTACTCACGATAATTTTTCTCTTTTTTGCTAATTCTTCTATAATCATATTATACAAATACTAATAGCTCTACATATTTGTTACATTTTAATTATCTATTTATTTGTTTATTTATAAAACTATATCCCAAACTGGCAGAGGGCATATCAAATAGTTTAAATATCTATATATTATGCAGTGAACTGAGTAAGTGAGTGACTGTGTGAGGGGGGGGGGTATCGAAGCGATGATGCAAAGGAAATTTTTAAAATTTCAAAACCACTTCTCTATACGATCGAGAATTTTTACTCGAGATAGAACCTCTGTATTGGTCTAATGTAATCCGTCACATCTCATAGAGTTCAAGGATGGAGTTCAAGAACATGATGGAGTTCAAGAGATGGAGTTCATAAATGGAGTTCAAGACATTTATTGAGCGGTAGAGGTAAAATGTGTTATGTCCAGTGCGCATTGACCTCCATAGGTTAAACAAATTAACTGGGATGGGAATAACTCAACTTTCTCATACCGAAATTAATTTTTTTCAAATTTTACAAGAAAAATTTCAAAAAATCCATATCGTGGATCCAAATGATTACAACTATAGCTTGTTAACCTTCACTTTAAAGAGCTTTAAAGAATCTTTCCATTTATACCTTACTTGACAATGTACCTCTGCTGGGGGTTAACTTGCCCCACAATGGCGCCAATGATATATCCAACAATATCGAGGCTATAACAATGATTGAAACTATTAAGTCTCTTAATCGTTGAGTCATATATAAATCTTTTTATTCTTCATTATGTCAAATGTTGTTCTATGCTGTTTTGTTACGAAATAAAGAAATTTAATAAGTTTCAATCTAATTTAAAAATATTCTATCTAGTTCTAGATTTTTTATGACAAAGCCGGATATAAAATTTCGTGGAAATCCGTTAATATTTGCGGCCGCTATTGTATATACAAGAAATAAACCACATACAACAGTCATACAGATGGTCATCACTCCAACAATAGTTAAAACGTGTTCAGGCGGTCTTAAAACATATACTGTTACCAAAATCTTGAATTCGGAAATTTTCGTGAAAACAATAATTTCTCTATACCATATTACGTATGAGAAAGTAGAAATACAACTTCTCAGACAGCCAGCACGTGCCTGAATTTTATTGGGCTAAACTTAGTATGGTTTTTGAGTAGAATACGCAAATGTCGAAATGCGCCCCGAAAAAAGATTGCCTTTTCACTATGTAAATTATATCTTCGATGAAATCAACGGGTTTGCGTCCAATTATTTATTTGCAGCAAGGACATTTTAAGTCGAAATAGCCACCGGCTTTAGCATGCCCTAAAAACAGGTTTAGAGGATTTACGACGGTGGCTTGATGCTGGAAACTCGAGGTTGGACAAACTGCCAGACAATTTGCGAATTCCTTGTGCGTACACCCTTCCATCATTTCTCGATTGTGAACACAATTCCAAATGGGTAAAAATGCTACTATTTATCTGTTTCTGTTTGATCAGCGGTCACAACTCTTTCCAATGGTAGGTACATAACTTTAATTACGAAACGTAAATGTCGAGGAGCAGTACACCACTTCTACGGGCGGTTGCTACAGCAGCTGCCGGAAAGCCGATACAGAATAGTACTGTGAGACGATTGCTGTATACGAGAGATACCTATGCATGAATATCAAAGGTGTGTCCTTGTAAGCTTTAAGAAAAGAACAACACGTTCACACTCGTGCTGTGAACATGTGATTTGGACTCAAACAAAATGGGTGAATGTTCTCTTCCCAATTTTCCTGGCAGTAGGCAGTAGACGTGTGCCAATCTAGAGATGATGCCAACCTAGAGCTAAAACATGCAGCCAGTTCACAATCACCGTTGAACACCATGATTTTTAGTCATGGTATTGGAATGATATAGGTTATTTAACTATTTAATATATCCCCCTAGAAAAATGTATGAGAATCTGTGTTTTTGGGTGACAGATTTATCTGCACAAGTAAATATTGACAATGAAAACATCCGAAATCCATTTTAAAACCAATTTCCAAAATAAATAAATAAATAAGAAAAGCATGGAAGCTTAAGCAATTTCCACCAGACCGAAGGTGCTGAAATGGTAGTAAAAAGTGTCAATTTTATACTGTTTCAAGAATCGGTTAAAACTAAACATACCGACACTTAATATACACATATTATTACCGTAACCTATCGAATGAACTGGTTTTAGATAGCAACTTTAATTTTTCTGATTGAATGTAGGTAATATTGATTTTAGTAAGGGAATATTAAATAGACTTTAAGGTAATAGACTCCATTCGGTTCCTAAAACTCGATTTGCTTCTTCTATTGTGCATGTTCTTATATGTATCATATAGTGGTCAAATATCAACAGAAATTCAATCTTCACTTTACCCTTCATAATATTACGTTTTGCATATCCCGTTGGATCGAATTCTTTTCTGAAAATGTATGAAGTGCTGCTCTCCCAGATGTAGCACCTATTTGCATTTCTTCCCAAACAGTGCCATCAATCGATATATACTGCTCATTTTTTCATTCCAATCTTCAGAATTGGAGAGCAATCTCATTCTGTTTCATCTTCTACGTATTATATTCACAATATTCTCCTTTTTAAAGTCGGTATTTGTAGGCTCACACTCAGTGTCTGTGATCGTTGTCTGTGATCGTTGTCATTTTCAAACAATATATCCTCCCATTTAGAAAATTCACCTTCATTAAATCTCGAAAACTCTCCGCCTATGTTATTTATTTATTCCAAGAAATTAGTGTGTCTTGAATGTTTCGACATTTTTTCAGGCTGAAGATTAGGAAAAGAGTAATGTTGTAAAAACAAAATACAAACTAACTACTAATACTTTTTAGTTTTTGTCACCTTTTCTTGCAACTTGAAATTTTACGCACTTTATTGAAATTTTAATACACAATTATTTTAAGTTGAACTTACTACGCAATAGTCCTTGCAGAAATGAGTAGGAAACGGCTAAAAATATGTGGAATGTGCATGTATGTGACATTTTCTGACCCGATAACCTTATAAAGCCATACATTTTTCTAAAGGTGAAATGACCGGTCGTGACAGATAACGGTAAATTATGTATCTTAAACCTATATACACAAGAAGAAAATAAATATTGAAAATTGATTGTATACATTCAACAGAAAAAGTCATGAAGTCAAGTGAGAAAAAACGATAATAATATATTCGAATTTTCTAATCAAAAATTTGCAACCGGCCATTTGAAAGATCGTGGTATGTTTAGTGTTAAGCACAATAGATAATATATGAATTTGAAAAAAAATTAGCTAAAGTAAGAAAGATGTGATCAGATGAATCAAGAAATTAAATGCAGATAGATATGAATCAAGAAATTAAATGCCGATAGATGAATCAAGAAATTAAATGCAGACAGATGAATCAAGAAATTAAATATATCAACAGTTCCCGTAATATTATATTTCAAGAAAGTAACTGATATAAACAAGATTGTGAATACAATACTTTTCAGTTATAAACGTTATATTTATATTTATGTCTTTATTATTTAAATCGTATAAATAAAATATAAACCGTCTGCCAAATTAACATATTTGATTTAATTCCACTGTTAAGCAACATGATATCATTTTCTTTGAACAAAGTTTCAAAAATCATCTTCTGCATAATTCTATTTCTATGGAATGTTTAATGTTACGTTTTTATTAATATTTCGTAAACCTAAGGTTCTAGGACTCGAAACATGGTCAGAGTTTCCCACGATGAAGCAGAAAATAATCATATCATATTTGAAAAAAAAAACCTATCAGAAACTGTGGGTTTATATATGGATGAGACATGCCGACATAATGTACTATAAAGTATAAACATTTTCAAGTAACTTTATTCATATAGTTGAGTATTTATATTTTTGACAGAGTGAAAAGGAATTCCAAAACTATGCAATGTAGCGTTAAAGATGTAGATTTAAAGAACATTTTGATAATTTTACATCAGTATTTGTCTACTTATCTGACCATTCAGGTCTGGAAATCTGTGAAATATTCTCAATGTTATTCAACTGATAAAACGGGAAAGGTACCTTCCTTGCTCTCATTCCATGATGTCTCCGTATATTTTCCCCAAGTGTGTATAATGTAATTCTAAGGACAAAAATAAATTTTGTAGAACATTTTTGTTGACGAAGTAAATGTTTGTAGAAATAATTTTCAAAGCCATTTTCCACAGATATTTCTATTCCATCTTATATAGAGTGCTAACGGAAGGGAACATTGTACTGATAGTCAATTTATTATATGAAACATTTTAAAATTTTATTAAATTAAGGGGGATGATGACCTTTTAAATTTAATATACCAGTATTTATTATCTTCCATAATTATTTATTAATACGTTACTTATATAAAAAGTTTTAAATTCATTTATTGCGTTATCTGATAATTTAATTTGCGTATTCTGATTGTGTAAAAGTCTCATTTTCTGAAAACAGTATTAAATTTGCTCAAATACTTTTAAATATTTCATTTTCTTGGTAAATGTTTAAAATATTTAAAATATACTTGATTTATGATTCTACATAATTCCGATTCTACATAATGGAGCGTAAACGTTGTAGCTCTGCTTCTATATAATGCAGCAAAAAATTTTGTTATTAATTAGGGTTTTCTGGCACGAGATCTAAACAGGATATGCTGCACCAGATATATGGTATCGAAATACAGATGCGCATAACAGCTTTAGCTTTCAAAATATGTATGATGACATTCCACCAGTTCCTTACTTATTATCTAAACATTCTATTTATGCCTCGAAAATGTTAGAACGTTTTCCGAGTTATTCGACTAATAAAACGCTACTAACAGTTTCTTCCTTGGTTTCATTCTATTACAGTTCAGAATAATTTACTCAAATGTATACAATGTAATCCAGGAGTCACAGATGTTTTTAAAAAAATTTTTTTCTAGACAATTAAAACGAAAATGCCCTGCAAAGTTACTTGTTTTGAAAAATAGTTACAACATAGTTTTGATGTTTTAAAACGTTATTCTTATAACACTAGCATTCTCTTTTCAATTCATTCATTTCGTATTTTGACTATTAAATCATTCTCTAAAAATTGTATTGCTGTTATATTGCTCAAATACTTTTAAATATTCCATTTTCGTTGCAATCTATGTTTAAAATATTTGAAGTTCCGATTCTACATAATGGAGCGTAAAAGTTACGTCTTTCCGAATCTCCATGACAACATTCCGTCCATTCCTTATACATTATCTAAAAGTTCCATTTATGCCTAGAAAAGCGTGAAACATTTTCCAAGTTACTCAACAACTGAAACGCTAGTAACAGTTTCTTCCACGGCTTCATACTATTACATTTCAGCATAATTTTACGCACGTGCGAATATAAAGTAACCCACAGGGGTCAATGATGTTTTTATAAAAATCTCCGGAGGCCCAATGGTTTCTATAGGAAGAATTTTTAAATTTTTTTCTAGAGATATCAGTTTCATATCACGTAGTAGTTATTACTGAAGACAGGAGAGACCATTCTGAGCATAAGAAATATTAAGTGTGACATTTTAAAAATTTTTGCTTTCCCTATATACATATAGTGAAATTACTGCAACTAGGTCCAAAATTCGAATTCAAGTTTTCGGCGGAAGAGCACGGTTCAAGCGTCCTTGAACTCGAATCGAGATGGTTTCTGAGTGCATGTGTATGTGTGCGTGCGTGTGTTTGTGTGTGTGTATGTGTGTGTATGTGTGTGTGCGTGCGTGCGTGCGTGTGTGTGTGTGTGTGTGTGTAAAATATTGAATAGAACAATTCTTATAAATCAAAGAACTTTGAGACCTTTAAAGTAAAACATATATTTCAGATAGACTTCCCTCATGGTTATAACTTACTAGTTTTTAATATTTTGCTTTTAAGTCGATACCGCATCTGAATACTCCTTGACACTACTGTATCAAACGAATTGAGTTCTAATCTGTTGTTGTTGAAACCCAGACCGTCCGACCTACCAGAAAGGTGTAAGGTAACTGTTTGGACGGTCGGGAAGTGCCACCCAATTTAGACCGGAACCCAGTGGGGGAGGCATCCACAGGGACCGTACCCTCCTTCCCCTACCACCAACCTCTCGGAAGGACTTTCGGACCCACATGTTTAACGTGATCGTACTCCGCATGAACACGGCGGCAGTTTTGGCAGTGGCTGGAATCGAACCCGGGCCTACCGAGTGCAACTCCAGCGCGCTAACCAATGGGCTACCGCGCCCGCGAGTTCTAATCTGTGTAAAAACGTATTACATCACGCTTAGAATATTCTGGGAAACCGTCTGTATTCATGAAAAATGTGTTACATGTTGATTTTCTGCTGCTTTGAACACGAATCGAGATGATTTATGAGTGCATGTGTATGTGTGCATGTGTGCGTGCGTATGTTTATGTGTGTGTGTGTGTGTGTGTACGTGCGTGCGTGTGTGCATGTGTGCGTGTGCGTATGTGCGTGTGTATGTGTGTGTGTGTGTGTGTGTGCGTGCGTGTGTATGTGTGTGTGTGTGTGTGTGTGTGTAAAATATTGAATAGAACAATCCTTATAAATCAAAAAACTTTGAGCCCTTTAAAGTAAAACTTATATTTCAGATAGACTTCCCTCATGGTTATAACTTACTAGTTTTAAATATTTTGCTTTTAAGTCGATATCGCATCTGAATACCTACTACTGTATCAAACGAATTGAGTTCTAATCTGTGTAAAAACGTATCACATCACGCTTAGAATATTCTGGAAAACCGTCTGTTTTCATGAAAAATGTGTTACATGTTGATCTTCTCCTGCTTTCCCATTCCTATAATTTCTATAACAGCGGGCATCCAATTTACTTCATCCACCATGAATCACTCTCTCCCTGTTACTGTAGAGTGCGTATCAAATTTTAAATTATGAAGTATTCGCTTTGTGTTCAGAAGACACCCAAAAACTTGCCGAAAGGCTACAGAAAACGATATTTGCAATGATATTGAGGAATTCCTGATTCCGTGTTTCGAAAAAATTCGATTTAAATCTTTATTTTAATAAAATAAAATATTTTTATTCTATTCCAATTCCAGATTAATGAATATAAAAAAGCACTTTTATGTTAGACATTGTTATAATTAGTGCATCTTGGCTTTTACAGTCATGAATGGTTTCATATTACGTTTAAATATTTTGGTTATTTTATTATTTTATTCTGCAATAATTATAATAATAACAATAATAATGGAATATTTTTATGTATAATAATAACAATAATAATAATAATGATAATAATAATAATAATAATAATTATCTGTATTTTGACGCACATTGGATACATTTGTACTGACAAATAATATGAGTGTGTAACAAGGAATTGCAGAAAAAAAGGCACAATATTACACTTATCTCACATAGTGCAGATCTGAAAAGTTTTTTCCATAAGTTCCATTGTTTTTAGAGCTCCTATTATTATTACGTGGACTTCTTCAGGATCGCAACTATCTCGTTATAGCGGAAATCACTGTACACAAGTATTTTACTTGAGAGCATTGCCAATCAGTGATATTGGAGGTATCATTATCGTTACACATATATGAACGGCTTGATCTCGATACAAATATCCCTGTTTAGAGCCTTCTGTAGGTTTATCTATCGGCCAAAACTCTAACAAGCTTATCAGGAACATTCTAGTAATCATGCGGAAGCTACTACCTGGGGAGAAAATGCTACTGTTGAGAATTTCTAACGAGTCCGATACAGCATTGCTCGTGGGGAAATTGAGTCAAATTTGTTGTTGAGAACCAGACCGTCCGACCTACCAGAAAGGTGTAAGGTAACTGTTTGGACGGCTGGGAAGAACCACCCAATTTAGACCGCAATCCTGTGGGGAAAGCATCCACATTGACCGTACCCCCTTCTCCTACCACCAACCTCTCGGAAGGACTAACGAACCCACGTGTTTAACGTGATCGTCTCCGCGTGAACACGCGGCAGGTTTGGCAGCGGAGGGAATCGAACCCGGGCCTACCGAGTTCAATTCCCGCGAGCTAACCACTGGGCTACAGCGCCCTTGCGTTTAATTTGTGCAAGACATGCATTTTAATGAACACTGTAGGGTTTATTCGATCCACTAAGGACATTTTATGTCTCATGTTTTGCTTAAAAAAAACACGAGGACTAATACATCGTTGAAAGTCCATCAATTCAGATAAAAAAATTGCAGTTAAAGCGGGCTTTGGAGATTAAAACTAGAGAAACAAAAATATTTATTGATATTACTCCAAGGTCAACATGTTTTGTTCTTTTACGATCTATAAAGACCACATTTCAAGATCACGCATTTTGGGTAGATTTTTCTTTCCTCGATGATCATTTTTACACTGTATGTTTATACCATGGCATGTTATGGCATATGTTTTGAGTTCAGGATTTTGATATTTATTGAAATTGATATATCTTGTAAAATAGTAATCGCCGGGTAATATAAATGTGAATTATCCGTCGTTGCTTTAAAAGGTAATAATAAAGAAGAACATTTTAACATTGAAAACGTATAAATATTTACATTTAATAATTAATTCGCAATATAAACCAAATATTTCAATATCACTTGCATATTATTTACATTAAAAATGTAATCGAAGAACTTTAAAATTTAAATGTTTAAATGAATAAAATAACTTTAAACATTTAGCTTATACTAAAATTTAAGCAACAGCCTATATTTAAACGCTAAAGTTAAAATATCTATGGGTATTTAAAATTAAAAAATCCAAAAGAAGACATTTTTAAATTTAAATATTTAAATTAGCAAAATTTGAATTGCAAATAGAAACTTTATTTAAATGGTAAGCGAAGATATAACCATACACATTTCAAGACATCAGTCGAAAAGTCTAACATTTCACGCAGACGGCCTAGTAAGGAAAACCACATTAAATCGCAAAGGTAAAGACCAGAGAAAATGAAATAAAACTGCAATACGATTCTTTGTTACATCACTCTTGCATTGGATCTGACCTGCTTTACAAAATTTTCGTTTATTTCTCCGTAAAAGAAATAAAATGAGAAGTAACGTAAATAGTTTTCGGTGGTGTGGAGAAGCTAGAAGTCATGAATTGGACATTTTGATGTCTCCTCTTCTCTAGATTCAACTCTTATGATGTATATATAAAAGACTCCTGATCCATACCGTTGTGTTTTTTTACAAAGCGCGCTACAACATTACAAGTTAATGTTTTGATGCAATATTTACTAGAATCAGTTAATAGTGAAAACAAAATATCCACGAAGACGATTAGGTCGATGGACTAAACACTAAAGTAAAAGGAATAGAGGGTTCTATTTAAACTACTTTATTTCAAATAACAGTCTATGGCGAGCTAATTTCTAAGGACCTCTGTGCTCAGGTGATCCTCTCACAGACTAAATCTGTCAGCCCAAATCAGTTAGATCTAAAATTATTATTATTTTGCAGATTTCAGTCATTTATTCAGAAAATTCCAATTTTTTTCTCACATTGATAATTTTTTTTACAAAAGGTGGACACTTGCAGTTTTATGTTCATTCATTTTCATATTTAATAGTTTAAGTGACATCAAAATATAATTATGCATTTTGCCCATTTTGTTGATTTCAGTCATTTAAAAAGGTCATTTATTATTCTCTTTTATTATTCAGTCATTTATTATTCTCTTTTATAACATAAGTGAATGAGACCAGTTGCTTTACGAAATACTGGCTCCGATATCACTTATAGCGACGTCTATATTTCTAACAGTAGCCAAAGGTCTTTAAAACCTGGAAAATGTAGACAGTCTAGATGAAAGGAAGAAACAGGTCTTACTCCGATTTCTAAATTTGATGAAGTTAAATTTGAAAATTCGAAAATTTTTCTCAGAGTCATAATTTTTTTGCAGTTTTATGTTCATTCATTTTCATATATAATAGTCTGAGTGACATCAAAATATAATTATGCATTTTGCCCACTTTGATAGAAAGAGTTTCTTTCAAAATGAGGAAAACGATATACAGATAACAACCAAACTTTATTTTATAAAATGTTCGGGGGCTTTAAGAAGAAATTAAGCTGAAAACTGGAATAATTATACATGCGGTCTAAATGTCTAAAATAATTAATGAAATTTGTTAACAGGTGTAACGATCGACAGTGAAATGATTGGTGGTACACATAGATTATCATAATATTCAATTTAAATGGCTGCTCATAGAAATCCAAATAAAAATCGTAAGAAAATTATAATATTTTTTTTAAACACTTCATTTCCTATTCGAAATGACACAAAAATAGATGAATGAAATTTAACACTGATTTGTAACACGAGTTCCAGTATTCCATATTAAAATTGTCAACATAAACGGATGATTAAATGGTCCACTCGAAGAGAAAAAGTGCTATCACCATAATTCGCGATCAGCAGATGACCATTAGGCCATAGATTGACCTCTTTATTGAAAGTCTGTATCTACTAAGTTGATATTTTAAATTATTTAGTCAGTATCAATAAAACTATGCTTGGGACATATTTGGTTATGTTAACAAATGAAAAGGTCACTAACAATGCGCACCCGAAACAATGAAAAAATTTAATAAAATTGTATACAGCCAACAATGCACGAGTGACGTCACAATGAGCGTTTCGAAGCCAATCATAGATATTTCTGTTTTCCTATTGTTTGGAGATCATTTCCTGATGAATTTTCAAACTGCTAGCGTGAAAATTCTGAAAACTTGTACTTCTGAAAACGTATCTGACTCCATTTCGAAGTGATGAAGGTCTGGAAAGCAATCAAGCGTTTCTTCGGGGGCAAAAGGTAAGTACATCCGGTTAAATGCAAAAATAATAACGTTATTTTTTAAAAAATAACTTTTCCGTGTGCTATATTTTTCCATTAGCTGTGTAAACTATTTCATGTCTAATCTTTAAGACAGTTTTATCCATTGAATGTGCATTACATGGTTTTCAGATTTCATGTATATTATTAAATTTTTTTTTATATTTTCTATCGTTTTCTTGGCATGTCATGCCACTTTCAGTAGCCACTTCCCGTTTCCCTGTGAAGGCATCTAATCTATTAATGTGACATTTACATTTTCCTTGGAAATCAATTGTGTTTTGTAAATCGTATGTTTTTATTTACTACATAATAATTTAATATCCTTTTCTTTATTACATATTAATTTATCTGTCACTCATCACAAATGCGAATAAATTTTTCAGTTCCAGTAGAAATCCGCTTGGCGATATTTTATATTATTGGACAAACTGCGTGGGTTATCAACATTCCTGATGCATAAATGTGTCCATATATTTCAGTAAATACCATTTTTACCTCAGATTATTTCTGGTATGTAAATATATGACATGGATACGTATTCTATAAATGGTTCATGGTTCTATAAATGAATCGTCTTTAAAACACTGGTCCAATATTTATCTTTATAGTTATTTATATATTTTTCATGCTTTAATCAGCTTATGTCGGGAGCTTTCTGGAGTTAAATTATGAAGTGTATCTGGGTACATGTAAGAGTATTTTGGGGGTCTTTGAACATCGAGTCGTGTGTTAGAAATTCACTAAGATGCCAAGGAAACATTGAGAACTCAACTCTATGTATAATTAAAGTAAGCACGCGTCGAGGCTCTATCTTAAGCTTTGCTGCATTTAACCCAGCTAAAAGCAACCATTTATTTCTCTAGGGATTGAAAGCATATTTTTTTCAACTTTATAGTATATTTATAAAAATGGTTAATCCTTCTCAATTTTAATTAACACCATATTACTAGATTTTTACAGTTTATGATAATTACACCCACACAATGACAGAGAGTGTGACACTCTAAAAGTGCAAGATAGGTATTTTAATATTTTCAGAGTATGTCAGTAACTTACTTTTCACATCCTTACAAAACGTTCCATATACTGTGCGACGAAGATCATTTGGCGTAGAAATATCCGCTCGACTTTAAAGAGATAAAATTCGATGTATTTAAATTATGGATATTGCACGATTTGCAAATAAATTTGACTTAATATATTTTGTAAAACGAATGATTGAGGAAGAAAAAGTATTTGTATACTTAAAATCATAAAGACATTTATTTTCAGTACTTATTAAAGAAATTTGATATTATTATTTATTATAGATATTTATTATTAAAATCATTAAGATATTTATCACTCAAATTCATAAGCGTAAATTGTTTCAAACTAAGCAAAATGTTTTTGAAACTAAATAATTCTAATGTAATCAAAATGCATACAGACGTTTAACTATACAAATTATATAAAAGATTTAATGATTATTATAAGTTCTGTGGATAAAATTTAAAGAAAAGCAAGTTTAGAAGACGTTTTAATCCAATTAAAATTTAAAATGTGGATTAGGAGTTGTATAAAAACAAGATTATGAACTTTTATTTTGCGTCTTGAATACTGTAAAATATGTTGCTACCTTTGTCAATTTTTATAAGCTACTTCGTTGATTATTTCGGAAAATGGAGAAGAAAAATTACAATTAAGGGCATTAATAAAAATTACAGATTAATTTCTGAAGTATGCAGCTAATTTTCGTATATATATATATATATATATATATATAAATGTATATATATATATATATATATATATATATATATATATATATATATATATATATATTTTCAAAAAGAAAAGAGGTATGGATGGAAACAATATACCAAAAGATGGCCGGGGGGAGTTGTGACCCCCTCACCCCGGTTAAGCATGCTTTGCGTCGCGACAACACTCCCGGAGAGCCGGTATATTGCAAAAAGGAATACGAATGTATCAAATTGTAAGATGTAAATATACATCATACACAAACAAATATAAGATATAATTGTCAAGATCCAGCCCTATCGAAATTCATCTACAGTAAATGTTTGAAATATGTTTAAAAAGTGTATGAATAATGTTTGAAACATGTTCACAAGTATAAATTATCAAAATTACATAGCTTCTACTTAAAGAAGACTTTAAATATTGACACATAATATAACAATAATAACAAAGTCTATTTCTAAAACCATATACCTTAATGACAAACAATAGCATATTACATGCAGATGTACATCCAATATTGTGTCATACAAGACGATGCAAATTTTCCATAACGTATTATACATTATACCCTATTCAAGAGGTCCCATATCAGCTATCACACGCTTTACCTGTGACAATCCAGTATGTATATTGCCATCAGTTTTATTTAAATATAAACGGTAACTATCGGTTACAGTTATTTTATAAAATTTGTAGATAATGTCACTTAAAAAATTCCTGGGAAAACCCTGTGAGATGGTGTTTTGTAGGAAACGATAATCGCATAAATATCGATCTTCCATTTTACTGTTTATTCTTTGACTACGTATTAATTGTCCCAGTATAATATTTCTAAAAATATTTTTGTGCATACACGAGTTCCAGTTTATGATATAATTGATTTTGAAGTGGAAGTCGTTGCGTTTATCGTACAAACAGAAACCAGTAGAACCTCCTGGTTGCTTGTATATCGTTATATCTAGAAAATTAAGACTTTTGTTGACATTATATGGAGTTTTAGTAAGCTTTAAATGTTGTGGATAGAAAGTAAAATCCATCTGATATTCTTTACATGGATACGCTACCAAAATGTCATCAACGTAGCGAATGTACAGAATTTCGTTTAATATATGTGTTCCATTTTCATATTTATTCAGATATATATCAGCAAGTATTGATGAACAACCACCCCCCATGGGTATACCATGTAATTGTTTAAAATAAGATGTACCATCAAACAGTACAGTTTCGAATAAAACCATTTCCACCAATGCTTTAAATTTATATTTGTCAACAATCGATGACAATAAGGTATAAGTCCTTGATGTTTATATTTGAAAACAAATCATTAAAATCAAAATACAAATTTTATAAAATAACTGTAACCGATAGTTACCGTTTATATTTAAATAAAACTGATGGCAATATACATACTGGATTGTCACAGGTAAAGCGTGTGATAGCTGATATGGGACCTCTTGAATAGGGTATAATGTATAATACGTTATGGAAAATTTGCATCGTCTTGTATGACACAATATTGGATGTACATCTGCATGTAATATGCTATTGTTTGTCATTAAGGTATATGGTTTTAGAAATAGACTTTGTTATTATTGTTATATTATGTGTCAATAAAGTCTTCTTTAAGTAGAAGCTATGTAATTTTGATAATTTATACTTGTGAACATGTTTCAAACATTATTCATACACTTTTTAAACATATTTCAAACATTTACTGTAGATGAATTTCGATAGGGCTGGATCTTGACAATTATATCTTATATTTGTTTGTGTATGATGTATATTTACATCTTACTATTTGATACATTCGTATTCCTTTTTGCAATATACCGGCTCTCCGGGAGTGTTGTCGCGACGCAAAGCATGCTTAACCGGGGTGAGGGGGTCACAACTCCCCCCGGCCATCTTTTGGTATATTGTTTCCATCCATACCTCTTTTCTTTTTGAAAATATTTTAATCCTCTTTTTAGTGCAGCTTTGCGCCTTTTAAGTGCGATTTCAGATGATTTTGTAATGTAGTATTTCACGGTGTTTTAATATTATATATATATATATATATATATATATATTTATATATATATATATATATATTTATATATATATATATATATATATATATATATATATATATTTATATATATATATATATATATATATATATATATATATATTTATATATATATATATATATATATATATATATATATATTTATATATATATATATATATATATATATATATATATATATATTTATATTTATATATATATATATATATATATATATATATATATATATATATATATATATATATATTTATATATATATATATATATATATATATATATATATATATATATATATATATATATATATATATATTATCATAATTATCAGAATCCTTACCCCCCACTACAGACAGCTGATTTATCTAAATCTTTCAGTAACATTCTTGCAAATATGTATAATATTGCAAATACTCGTATGCAATAATTCTTGCAGAATGGATGTAAAATCAATCCATTACCTAACTGGCATCTCACTGAGATACAAAGGTAGAAATACAAAGCAGGGAAGACTAGCTAAGCACAAAACAAGAATATTACAATTCAAACAAATACAGATCCCAATGGCAAGAGGTCGATGACGGGGATGCGACCTCAGGGACAGTTCATATAAGTTCTATCTTCTCCCCAAAAAACTGGCTATATGCCGCAATTTTTCGAATCCCGATAGAAACAAATAATTTCACCCCTAATCCTTTGCTGGTTCCAAATTTCTTCCAAAGTTTACAAAGTTATACGACGCTTCTACTGCCAAGTTCATAGTCATAGAACCTGATTGTATTAGGTTGCAATTATATGGTGTGTGAAATTAATTATAATAAATTCGATATCGTTCAATTCTCAAATTGCATAATTTTGTAGGGTAATTTGTATCTAAATTTTCAACTGAATTGCGACCCTCACTTTTGCAATCTATTATGAAATTTAAAATAATCTTAGAAAAACTCTTGAACTGCGGTCTGCTTGGAAAGAAGATCCATCGAAGTATTTGAACAGACCAAATCGATATAGTATCTCACATCTTGCTACTTTTATAAAACGAGCTTCATAATATTCGTCAAATTCGTGTCTCCTCTGTGGGTAAGAGAAAATTCTTTCTGACAGCGCCATTCCGTACCGATTCTCGATCC
The DNA here is from genome assembly GCA_951213105.1 of Amaurobius ferox. Classification (NCBI taxonomy): domain Eukaryota; kingdom Metazoa; phylum Arthropoda; class Arachnida; order Araneae; family Amaurobiidae; genus Amaurobius; species Amaurobius ferox. The sequence goes on along the minus strand of OX578143.1, from coordinate 125,000,952 downwards.
CGTGGAAACGAGTCTTAATCCCATTGTTGACAAGCTGCAGTTTAGTTTATGCAGCAAAATCCTCTCTAAAGACCATATGAAAGTTCTCAAGTTTCGCTATGAAGCTCATGATTTTATATAAACATTTCTAGAATATTTTGACATTATTGGCAAACTTATTGAATTATTGAATTGTTTTTAATCTTACGGATATGCAAAATTTTTATTCGTTATTAATGGCAAAAGATTTGCAATACCAAAATTTTTACCAAAAATATAGTTTTAAGCATCTATTTCTCAGAATATATAGAGCTGAGATGATAACTGATATGGATTCAGCATAAAATTTTGGATGAGTTCAGGAAGTTCACTAAGGGTTTTCATTTCTGGTTAGTTTACTCCGGGTCAACAATTCATATTTTCCTTGCAACATCCATTTCTCGGAATTGGTTACAAATAGACATTAGATGATGACTGATATTCTTTCTTTCAGCATTTAACTTTGGAGGAGTTTAAGGGGTTACTATACTGGAAAACAATTTGCAACCTATGGTCATTTTTTTTAGCTACTTTGTTGATAATTTCGATAAACTATCAGAAAGGCCGCAATTAGAGGCGTTCATGAAAATATAAGTCTTATTTAATTCAATTTCTGAAATATTCAGCTAATTATCATCTGCCGAAGCTGTACATATATATATAAAATATATAATATATATATTTCATATATATATATATATATATATATATATATATATATATATATATATATAAATTGAAAGATTTTAATCGAAAATTATGCATAAACTGTATGTACAAAAAAACCCATCTCTAGCAATTTGAACCACCACCTACTGAATCTGATTTCAATCACCTACCTTTTGATTTATATATATATATATATATATATATATATATACTTGTATGTTAACATATCTATCAGGAACATATACATATATATATATATATATATATATATATATATATATATATATATATATATGTATATATATTTGAAATGTAATAATAAGAATTATGTAAAAATAAAAAATAATAAAAATACAATTCAAGTAATATTAACATCACCATAGAAGCAAATTCACGGCCATAATGCCGATAAGAGAAAAGAACAGAAACTTCCCAAATTCGATGATTAATCAGAATTAAATTCCTCTTCAGGTCTGAGTATTTAATTCTAATTAACCCAGACAAATGCCTGTTTCAGATTAAGCAATAGTACATTACTATAAATGCTTAAACTCAGACTACAGGCATCAAAAAATGAAAAAATGAAAAAAGGATATATCACGAAAATTGTATTACCATGCGGCATGAATCATTCCTCTTCTACCACGTGTATACACGATCAACCTCAACAACTTAATCTAGAAGCACCGGAATGAACAAGTCGAAATTCTACCAGGGAGGCAGTACGAACGTTCACGGAAATAATCCCAAACCCGTCCAGTGAGTCTAAGCTGAAGACTGGACAAGCAATTCAGAATACAACTTCCCAAACATGCAGAACAGAATATGAATATGAATCATAGATGAAAATTCCTACTAAACAAGAATTCATAGGAAAACTGGATAATCGAGAATGCCACTATACACCATTATAAGGGCGCACAAAACGTAGTTTCAATACTGACAAAAGTTACATTTTTTTGCGAAAATAAAATTCAAAACATTAATGTTAATGCATCTTATTTTCCGATTTTTTGATTTTTCTAATGTTTTTGACTTAGTTTATTATTTTTCATTTTTATCTATTTATATAATTAATAAATAACTATATATAACATACAAACATATATATATATATATATTTATTTATTTATTTATTTATTTATTTATTTTTTTTTTATTTTATTTTTTTTTTTTTTCTCTCTCTCCTGTATGTTAGTCACTAAAAATGGGAATGTTTTCTAGGATGTTATCGAGTGAAATTTGATACACTGAGTTGATAATTTTAATAACAAAATTGGGGGGATATGCATTATATATATATATATACATATATATATATATATATATATATATATATATATATATATATATATACATATATATATATATATATATATATACTTGTATGTTAACATATCTATCAGGAACATTACTCCCTATTACGTACAACTGGTTTCCCTGAAAATTTCAGTTATATGAACGTAAATGTTTTACATTGTATGGATTTTGAGAGTATATCTATGTACTTAGTGTTGCTGTTATATCGTAGCTAACTGCAAGAGACGTAAACTTCTTATGATGCAGAGCTAAACTTCTAATGAATAGAAATATACCTACAGCAGTTAATTTTGTAATTTTGTCTGTTATTGTCGGGTATTCCAAAAGTATCGCGATTTGTGACAAAGATGAAAATTATTATGCTAACTTGACAACAGAGATTTATACAAAATACTCTTAATTTCCGTCAATCAATATTGTCCACGCATATTCAATGATGTTAATGATTAAAAACTGCAATTTTTTATACACGCGATGGTTTACATTACATTCAAAATCTGACTATATACACTTATAGGGCATTCAGAAATCTACAAATTCTTGCTTATGGTGTATAGCTGTTAATTTTAGATTTAAGATACAAGAATTACAAACTCTATGAAGGTAAAATTTCCATATTTCTTCATTGCCAAGACCATGCTTTTTTTTAGAGAAAATGTTTGTTTTTAAATATAGATTTGCGAAATAAAATTGATCATACATGTCGTTCCTATTGTCGTTTTCTCGTTTACTATTTATATCTATTTTTAATCGTTTACTATATATTTTAGGTGGAAGTATGAAAAATGAAAAAAAAACACGTTCGGACCTTTTCTTTGAAAAAATAGTGCTGAAACTTAAATTCAATTAGGAATTATTTGTAAGGTATTACTTTTAAAGAGCTACATATTCTTGCTTATTGTTCAAAGCTAGTTCATTTGGTTTTTGAGATATATATTAGAAACTTGAAAAATGGAACATTTTCAATCTTTTTCAACTTCACAAGAGAATGACTCAAAAAGTATAAGAACTCTTTTAAAAATAAATACAGATTTTGATTCTAAATTTTCTAGTACACATTTTTATCGTTTCCAATTTATATCTATATTTTCTAGTTTACTATATATTTCGAGTGAAAGTTAGAAAAATTATAAAAACACTAGCTCGATGAGGCACTTTTTTCAAGTTTTTTCGATAAAAATATTTTTATATATTCATAATTTGGACCCTATTTCCAACAAAACAAGAGAAAGCTCCTTTTTTACTTTCCTTATATACATAATGTATAAGGAAAGTATTGTGACGGGGTCGAAAATTCGAATTCGAGTTTTCGACGGGAGAGCACGTTTCAAGCATCCCTGATCACGAATCAAACATTTTTGAAGTGATGTCTGTGTGTGTGTATGTGTGTGTGTGTGTGTGTGTGTGTGTGTGTGTGTGTGTGTGTGTGTGTGTGTGTGAAAGTATGTGTGTGTGTGTGTGTGTGTGTCAGTGAGTCTGTGGAGACGATAACTGACGAACGAATGAACCGATTCGAACCAAATTTGGTACAAAAATCACAATCCGTAAACACTGGAAGCCTATTGTTTTTATACGTGATCGAAGGTTCAGAACCCCCTAAATTTTCGAATGAAATTTTGAAAAAATCGTTAAAAAATCAAAACCGCTAATAAAGTTACACAAATAGACATTTCTTATGTAATTTTTCATTAGAAAACGATTGGCATAAATTTTAGAACGCTAACATGAACCGTTCTCGAGATATTGTACATTTTAAAAAAAAAATATGAAAAGTCACATAAAAAAAAAAAAAATTCCTATTGAGAAACATGTTCACTTTTCATGTGTAATACCATGCGATAAATTGAGTGACATCATTCTCGTGGATCTAGCTCGTTCCATTCATGAAAAAATATACTTTGAATAATACTTTTGTATTAGAACGCCAATAGTCATTTATCTGCTGTAAGAATAACTTTTTTCTTAGTGCATAACTCTTGGCGAGATTTTGGCGACGAATTTGGCGGAATGTCGCCAACTTGGCGACTTTTTTGAAATGTTGCCAAATTAATGAAAATCTCGCCAAATGGATAAAAATGATGCTAAATCAATGAAAATGACGACTAAATGTCGAAAATTCAATATCTTGGAAAGAATATTAGTATCTACTATAAGAAAATCCTATTACTTTCCTTATATACATAATGTATAAGGAAAGTATTGTGACGGGGTCGAAAATTCGAAATCGAGTTTTCGACGGGAGAGCACGTTTCAAGCATCCCTGATCACGAATCAAACATTTTTGAAGTGATGTCTGCGTGTGTGTGTGTGTGTGAGAGAGTCTGTGAAGACGATAACTGACAAACGAATGGACCGATTCGATCCAAATTTAGTACTAAAATCACAATCCGTAAACACTGGAAGCCTATTGTTTTTATAGACAATCGAATGTTAAGAACACCCTTAAATTTTCAAATGAAATTTGGAAAAAATAGTCAAAAAATCTAAACTACTAATAAAGTTACGCATATAGACATTTCTTATGTAATTTTTCATTAGAAAACGATTGACATAAATTTTAGAACGCTAACATGAACCGTTCTCGAGATATTGCACATTTTTCAAAAAAATTATCAGAAAGTCATATAAAATAAAAAAAAATATTTCCTTTTGAGAGACATGTTCACTTTTCAGTAATACCATGCGATATATTGGATGACATCATTCTCGTGGATCTAGCTTGTTCCATTCATGAAAAAAGATACTTTGAGTAATACTTTTGTATTTGAACGCCAATAGTCATTTATCTGCTGTAAGAATAACTTATTTCTTTGTCCATTACGCTTGGCGAGATTTTGGCGACGAATTTTGGCGGAATGGCGCCAACTAGGCGACTTTTTGAAATGTTGACAAATTAACGAAAATCTCGCCAAATGGATAAAAATGACGCTAAATCAATGAAATGACGACTAATTGTCGAAAATTCAATATCTTGGAAAGAATATTAGTATCTACTATAAGAAAAACCTATTTATTTTACTGTAAAAGTGGTAAATTCATTACGTTATATAAGGAAAGTCATGTGTTGCCCACATCAGATTTTTTTTTAATGTAAAAGTATTAAATTCATTGCATTATATAAGGAAAGTCATGTGTTGCCCACATCAGATTTTTTTATTTTGAATTGGGATTGCCCACACCAGATCGAATGGTATTACATATGAAAAGTGATCATGTTTCTCAACAGGAAATATATTTTTTTTTTATTTTATATGACTTTTTGATAATTTTTTTGAAAAATGTGCAATATCTCGAGAACGGTTCATGTTAGCGTTTGAAAATTTATGTCAGTCGTTTTCTAATGAAAAATTACATAAGAAATGTCTATTTGCGTAACTTTATTAGTGGTTTTGATTTTTTGACGATTTTTTCAATATTTCACTCGAAAATTTAGGGGCGTTCTGAACATTCGATTGCGTATAAAAACAATAGGCTTCCAGTGTTTACGGATTGTGATTTTTGTACCAAATTTCGTTCGAATCGGTTCATTCGTCCGTCAGTTATCATCTCCACAGGCTCACTGACACACACACACACACACACACACACAGACATCACTTCAAAAATGTTTGATTCGTGTTTAGGGATCCTTGAAACGTGCTCTCCCGTCGAAAACTCGAATTCGAATTTTCGACTTGGTCACAATACTTTCCTTATACATTATGTATATAAGGAAAGTAAAAAATTTGATGTGGGCAACACATGACTTTCCTTATATAATGTAATGAATTTACTACTTTTACAGTAAAAAAAATAGGTTTTTCTTACAGTAGATACTAATATTCTTTCCAAGATATTGAATTTTCGACAATTAGTCGTCATTCTCAATTGATTTAGCGCCAATTTTATCCATTTGGCGAGATTTTCGGTTATTTTGCAACATTTAAAAAAGTGGCCAAGTTGGCGACATTCCGCCAAATTTGTCGCCAAAATCTCGCCAAGCGTTATGGGTGAAAAAATAAGTTATTCTTACAGCAGACTATTGGCGTTCAAATACAAAAGTATTACTCAAAGTATCTTTTCTCATGAATGGAACGAGTTAGATCCACGAGAATGATGTCACCCAATTTATCGCAGGATATTACATATGAAAAATGAACATGTTTCTCAATAAAAAATATTCTTTTTTATTTTATATGACTTTTTGATAATTTTTTTGAAAAATGTGCAATATCTCGAGAACGGTTCATGTTAGCGTTCTAAAATTTATGTTAATCGTTTTCTAATGAAAAATTACATAAGAAACGTTTATTTGTGTAACTTTATTAGCGGTTTTGATTTTTTGACGATTTTTTCAAAATTTCACTCGAAAATTTAGGGGGGGTTCTGCACATTTGATTGCGTATAAAAACAATAGGCTTCCAGTGTTTACGGATTGTGATTTTTGTACTAAATTTTGATCGAATCGATCCATTCGTTCGTCAGTTATCGTCTCCATAGACTCACTGACACACACACACACACACACACACATACTTTCACACACAGACACACACACAGACACCACTTCAAAAATGTTTGATTCGTGATCAGGGATGCTTAAAACGTGCTCTCCCGTCGAAAACTCGAATTCGAATTTTCGACCCCGTCACAATACTTTCCTTATTCATTATGTATATAAGGAAAGTAAAAAGGAAATAAAACATAGCGGATTACTCCATAAGCTATGAAATAACAAGAATATATGTAATTTCCTCTTAAAGAACATATAAAACTTCCTCTTAATTGTTAACAGTAAGAGTAAGAGTATTTAATGTTTTATTAATTATTTATAACAGTAAGAGTATTTAATATTTTATTATTTTTACCATCTTCGGACAAAAATGAAAAGGCCAAATAAATAAGGCCATTCACTTTTAAATGAACTGCTGTGATACAAATAGTATTTATTTAATACAATTTAACATAATCATAATTTCGGTAATGAGATAGTAGATAGTTCGCTTAAATTGTTATCCACAATGGGGCCAGTCCCGCTGCCGAAAGTTATCCTCTCTAGGTAACAAAACAGAGGTTCATATTCTTTTCCGTTTCCAAAGGCATTCAAATGATCTTAATTATTTCAGAAAAATTCCTAGAACTGTTGCATCTTTTGCTGTTAAGTCTGGGATAGTTCACACAGTCACCCAGGCCTATTTGAATAAATTTCACCTAGCTGACTCCAACAAATGCCTTATTGCTTTCCTTATATACATAATATATAAGGAAAGTATTGTGACGGGGTCGAAAATTCGATTTCGCGTTTTCGACGGGTGAGCACGTTTCAAGCATCCCTGATCACGAATCAAACACTTTTGAGGTGATGTCTGTGTGTGTGTGCGTGTGTGCGTGTGTGCGTGTGTGTGTGTGTGTGTCAGGGAGTCTATGGAGATGATATCTCAAGAACAAATAGAGCGATTCGAATGAAATTTGGTACAAAAATCACAATCTGTGAATAAAAATAAATTTTTAAACGTAATTGAATGTTCAGAACCCCCCTAAATTTTCGAGTGAAATATTGAAAAAATCATCAAAAAATCAAAACCGCTAATAAAGTTACGCAAATAGACATTTCTTATATAATTTTTCCTTAGAAAACGATTGTCATAAACTTTAGAACGCTAGCATGAACCGTTCTCGAGATATTGCACATTTTTAAAATAAATTTATCAAAAAATCCCATAAATTAAAAAAAAATATTAACTGTTAAGAAACATATTCACTTTTCATATGTAATATCGTGCGATAAATTGGATGACATCATTCTTCTGGATCTAGCTCGTTCCATTCATGCGAAAATATACTTTGAGTAATACTTTTGTATTTGAACGCCAATAATTTAACTGCTATAAGAATAACTTATTTCTCGGTCCATAACGCTTGGCGAGACTTTAGCGCCGAATTTAGCGGAATGTCGTCAGCTTGGGGACTTTTTTAAATGTTGCTAAATTAACAAAAATCTCGCTAAATGGATAAAAATGAACCTAAATCAATGAAAATGACGAGTAATTGACGAAAATTCAATATTTTGGTAAGAATATAAATATCTACTATAAGAAAAACCTATTTTTTTATTGTAAAAGTAGTAAATTCATTGGATTATATAAGGAAAGTCATGTGTTGCCCACATCAGATTTTTTTCAACTAGAGAAACCCAACCAAAGATGTTATTTTCCTCAAAAGCACTCTGTTGTCTTTCAATGCACTCAAGTTAGCTTTGCCTGATGTATTCTACCTTCAGTAAAGACTAGTGCCAAATATCTATCGTAACAAATATAAGGGAAAAGATTAGGATTCCAAATAAATAAGTAAAGATTATTCTCCAATGATGAGCGATTAAAAAAAAAATTCAGTCATTGTCTTGAATGAGTCGTAAAAAGAGGCGGAAATTTAAGGAACCTGAAAGGGAAAACGTTCAATTCCAGTTTTTACATATACTACCAATACAAAATTTGCTTATCCGATGAATGACAATTTGTAAAATCAAAATAGTTCAAAATATAAAAATTATTACTACTCTTACGAAAACTAAAGACCCGATACTAAACCTAATTAAATATCCTTATAGGTATTTTAAAAAGGGATATAAATACCCACTATTTATAGTTAACACTTTTACTTTTCGAGACATAGGCATTAAAAATTTTAATAACATAAAATATACAATCTTCTTTCAATGGATTGGACGATGACTCAAAAACTATAATAGCTATGTAAAAACCTATTATTGATCTAGAAAATAAATTTCCGACTAAAATTTTTTGTCGCTTACTGTATGTATCTATCTTTCATTGTTTTAAGAAAACTTTGAGTGCGTGTAAGTGAAGTGAAGCAAAAACTCGCCAAAAAATGTCATTACTTATATATTTTTTCGACAAAAATGGTATAAAATATTTATTAAAATACTGAAATCATTTTTATATTTTCATAAACAGAACCTTTCTTTAACAAAACAAATGTGGTTTGGTCACATTTTTGTTTATTAGATTCGGAGATATAAGCGTGTAATTTATTTATAATTTTCTTAAGGCTCCGATTTTAGCCGGATACCCAACCATAGACTTTATTCAAATCAAAAGTAAAATTATGAGTGTTTATTAGGGTGTCATGTGTTGAACCTAAATTACAAAATAAAAAACATGGTAAAAGATTTTTGTACGACTTGTTACATGGTAGGCCTTCACGTTAAATGCTGAATTCATGAAAGTCTCCATTGCATCGAGGTGCTAATAGTGTCAAGAGCTCTTGGAGAGGAGTTTTTTTAGTAAACTGCACTGTATGAACGTTTTATAATTTGAGCAGAACAAAATATAGCCAATGAAGACCTAAATGGCATAGAAAAAAAATGCCACAGCTAAAAAACCAAATGCTATCTCCATGATACAAAATTCATAACTAAAAGTCATCGCATTTTCCCCGTCAATAAATGTGCAAAATTTAAATGATTAACATCTCTTTGAATTCGTAGTTTTATATTAACTCCGCTCCAAATCACACTCATTCAGTTCATTTTGTGTTTGCAAATAAATGTGCAATCGCAATAATAATAGCAATAACTATAGGCAATCTCAACAATAAAAAATAGAAACATTTCAGCAGTCAACAATGAATGCATGACGTCACAATAAACAGTGGGCGGCCAATGCGAGATATTTATATGTTCACATTGTTTGGAGGTCACTTTCTGATAAAATATCAAGCTGATAGTCTGAAAATACTAAGACTCGTTTATTTGATAAGTAGTTTGATTATACTTTGAAGATATGAAAGTTTGGAGAGCTATTAAACGTTTCTTCGGAGGCAAGAAGTAAGTACACAGACTTATATGTAAAAATAACAAAGCGAAATATTTTTAAAATAGCATTTCCCTATCAGCTGACATTCTCTATTACGTTAAGAATTTCTTTTCAGTATTATGCCTAAACATTGAAATAACGATATTAATTATACATTTATTGTGTTTTTTCAAATTCTATCATTATTTTACATAATTGTCATTCGCCTGTAAAATAATAATACTTATCAGTTACAGAATTTCGGATTCCTTTAATGAATAGTGTTCGTGCAATATTCCTCAAATGTCAAATATATATAATTAATTTATATATATATATATGAACGAGAATGGAAGCATACAAAGAAAGGAATGTACCACAAGATTGGCCATGGGGGAGGGTGACCCCCACTCCCCGGTTAAACAAGCTTTGTGTCGGGACAACACTTCCGGAGACCGGTACCATTCCATACAATTAAATACAATAGTATCACCAGTGGAAAAAACGGTAAAATGACCACATAAAGCAAAGAAAGGTCAGCAAATTCCCTTAATTACGTACCTAGAATACGTGAAGTCAAAGCAAAAAACAGAAGGATTCCAAAATAATACGTAAAAAGTAACAATTCACTTCACCCTATATCCATAAATTGTGCCATAATAGTATTATCTTGTAAAGGTGTAGAAACTAAGCTGTATCCAAATGCAAATCCTGAGTTTAACCTGCTCGAGCTTCCCCTTAACATATACCTGTCATAGAACGGTAGTGAATCATCATATTACTAAATAGAAAATTTGCGCTGTCGTGTTTCATTTGAGCCCAAGTACCAGCAGTAAGCTTCCGCTACGGTTATGTCGTAGAAACTACAGACAATCCGAACATAAAAAAACTCTTAGGATATCCTTGTTCTACTTCTTTGTTCTACCTCTTATTTCACTGTTCAACCTATTACTTGTCGGGGGGGGGGAGTGCATTATGAAATACTAAAAAAAACATTCTAAAATATATTCCAAATTCTCAAAGTTCTTAAAACCTAAATGTCATCTGAAATTCATCTGAAATAAATCTGAAAATGCGACATTTGATCAGTTTCTCCCTAAATTTACAAATATGTAACTACATAAAATTAAATGGAACTTTCCTTAAAATAAAAATGCTGAAGTAAAAGAAAGAGAGAACACAGATTTTAGGTTTTCAAAAGTCTAACGTTTATTTAAAATTAAATTTCATTTTAAAAGAATTTTCAAAACATTTTACATCTCATTAACTAAACAAATCAAATTAAACAACTTAAATAATAAATGGAATGGCCGGTCGTTAGTGGTAGAAAAACGTTAGAATATTAAATTTTAAAGTTAACAATGCTAAACTTATTCAATTATTTGTCAAAACTAGAATTTGGAATAAAAAGAACATAAGTTATCCAAAAGGGAATTTCAACAAAATTTAAATAACCAGAGGTTCAGGTGACCTAAAATATATAAGTCTAAAGGGGTCTTATTTTATGCTAACTCAATTAAACTTTAAAATAGTCTAAACCGACAGAAGCAATTAAAAATTAGCATTTAAAAGATATCACCCGGATATAGAGCCGTCATGGAACGAACATGCTGGATGCATCAGATCCTAACAGATGAGGCGAAGATGGAAAGGCAAAAGTCCAATCGCTTAAACACGTGGAAAACCATCCATTCCAGTCCAAAAGAAGGACCGCTCACACGCAGCAAGCTCCTCAACGTCGTAAAATTTGATTAAGACAAACTCCAATCAACGATTTCTTCATCGGAACAATGGACACTTCTTTACTCATCAGTACTAAACGCCGAGCATATAGTCCAGTAATCGCATATGGAAATGCTGACTCAATACGTCATTTAAAGAATGCACACGGATAGCGATAAACAACCACTTAATTGGCGTCATAGCACTTCTCAAATCTACAGGGCAGGCGAGAACTTGTAGACTAAACAACGCCTTCCTTCACAAACCACCAGTTAGAAGCACTCCGAAGACAAAACATTGTCCAGCCACGCTATTAATCAATTTAAATGATGAAGACTTCTCGGGATGTGAATAAATAACATCATTCAGAACATCGTTGAAAGTAACAAAGTGCAGATATTCACACGAACAGAGATGAGGAAATAAGAAATTTCGTTCCAAGGCGATGGAATGCATAAGAGCGCCGAAGCGCTAAAAACAACTTTGTATCTCACATCTTGAGTTCTAATTCAAAGGGAAGAGCAAAAACAGAAGAGAAAAGAGATCGAAAAAGTGCGCGATTTTGCTTATATACTGCAAAACATCGCTGCCACAGATTATAAACAAAATTATCGATGAACGATAAAATAATTAATGACAGACGATTTTAATTTTATGGTCAACCAATTAAAAACTCGAAATTTTAAAGAAGAGAAATGGAATTTCAGAGCAGACGAAAATTAAAAAGAAATGAAGTGAAACGATTTGGAATATACGAATTCGGCAATAATTTAAATATAAACGATTCTGAAATATTTAAAAAGCTGAAAATAGAATAAAACTGAAAAATTGCAATGAATTAACGAATTTTTAACCGAGAGCAATAAATTTGGAATCAAATTAAAGGGAATAAAATGGGCAATAAATGGAATTGCAAATTAGCCAATTTAAATAAATTTAAATTGCTAAAACCTAAAAAGAACAAACTTTCGCCGTTTTTAACACAAAACCTATGGAAAAAAACTTATTTGGAACAGAAGAATATCAAAAACCTAAACAATTGGAAAATGGATAACTAGAAGAGAAAGACTATGTAAATAAGACCTTTCAACATGTTTAAATTAAAAACAAAATTCCTAAAATTATTACATATCCAAAAGTATAACCCAACATACTGAGTTATTATTGGTTGATGATGATATTTCTATAAACAGTTTTGTGTAAAGAATATTTCCATGGTGTTAAATAATTAATGTTGAAACCAAATAAATGTCTTTTACCGTACAATCGATAAAACGTTTTACCATCTGTATTTTTAATAATATTCAAGTCCAGAAAGTTCAAACTTCCGTCATCGTTATGTCCTCTGTCCACTAACTTTAAACAACCTGGATATAAACGGAAATCCATTTCAAATTCCTCACATTCACTTGCCCATAAGATATCGTGAACATAACGTAAAAATGCGATTTCGTTTAAAACGCAAGTTCCCTCTTCATATTTATGTAAATATAAATCGGCCAGAATGGATGAACAATTACCTCGACTAGCGATTCCATGCAACTGTTTTTATAATTGTTTTCCATTGTATAGTACTGTTTCAAACAGTACCATTTTCACCAAGGCCTTATATTTACATCTTGTCATAAGGGAGTTAATTTTGTAAGGCTCATGCAGATCCATGATGATTTCATACAGATCGTTTACATCAATGTTACTAAACAAGTCACTAAAATGAAAACATTTAAAAAATAATCTGTTTTGAATGACATTGATTTTCTTGATAGATTTTTGGCTATCAAGAAATAAAATATCATTTTATAAATAAAATAAGCCTTTATTTAGCCTTGATTTAGCTTTATTTAGCCTTTACCCTTTATTTTTGCAACTGCTACTTTTAAAGTATTTAGAAGTAACTTATTATTAGCAATAGTAACTTGTATTAGCAATAGTAAAATACGATTTAAAGCCTATGGTACTTAAAGCCTATGGTACTTAAAGCCTATGGTAAAGCCTATGGCCTTGAACTTTACCGGATCCTTATGAAGTTTTGAAATCAATGTCAAATAGGGAAAACGAATATTGTTAACGTTATAGCCGATAGTTTTATAAATAGCCCTAATACGATTTTCTATATCCAATCGTGTCTGTCTCAGCTATCTGTAAGTACATTAATCATCATAGCATTCCCCCATCAGTCGGGTGTATAAATGCATGCAAGGAAATACGTAGTTAGCGTTTACGTTGTCAAAGTATGTTATAAAGAAACTTCTCTGCAAACTTTTAAATTCATTCTCCAAAAAAACTGATGATTAGACATTTTCCCCAATGCCCCGATAGGACCTTAAAAAGCATTTATAACACTCTCTTTAAATTTACTGAAAACCTCTATAGGTAAACTCTATTTTATTGCCATCTTTAACACGAATTGGTCAATGATTTTCATAATAATATATTTTACGTTACAGTTTTCGGGAAAGCGGAATTTTGTTTCCAGATCAAGACAACCTTTCATTTCATTATCGTTCAGCATGTCGAGATCACCTGTGATAACATGGCTAAAATCATTATTCATGAAATTGGGATAATTCCCGCATTTGCACTGATCAACGGTTTCCTCTAGTTTTTTGCATACCTTGTTGTAATTATACATCTTTCTCGCAATAAGTATGATAGGTTAAACAGTGGAATTGAAGATTGATATTTTTGTGATAAGGACTTTTTAAACAAAGGGGTAGAACAGGGGTATCCTAAGGGTTTATGTCGGATTGTCTGTAGTTTCTACGACATAACCGTTGCGGAAGCTTACTGCTGGTACGTGGACTCAAATAAAACACGACAGCACAAATTTTCTGTTTTGTTCTATGATGATTCACTACCATGTTATGAAAGGTATATGTTAAAGGGAGGTTCGAGCAGGTTAAACTTAGGATTTGCATTTAGATACAGCCAAGTTTGTGCAACTTTACAAGGTAATACTATTATGGTACAATCTGTGGATAAAGGGTGTAGTGAATTGTTACTTTTTACGTATTATTTTGGAATTCTTCTGTATTTTGCTTTGACTTCACTTATTCTGTGTACATAAATCAGATAATTTGCTATTCTTTCTTTACTTTAAGTGGTCATTTTTCCTTTTTTTCGACTGTTGATACTGTTGTATTTATTTGTATGGAATGGTACCGGTCTCCAGAGGTGTTGACGCGACACAAAGCTTGCTTAACTGGGGAGTGCGGTCACAACACCCCCCATTGTAAATCTTGTGTTACCTTCCTTTCCTTGTATGTGTCCATTTTGGGTCAAGTTCTTAAATGTTCTTGGAAATGTTGAATCGCACCTTTTAAGTGAGATTCCAGTCATTCATTAAAGCTTATTTTTATATATCCCACACACACACATACACACACACACACACACATATATATATACATATATATATATATATATATATATATATATATATATATACATATATATATATATATATATATGATGTCCAAAAGGAAAAGGAAATTACGTTGCTAAAAATGTAACAATGTAACATGTATTTCATAAAATTTCGCTGTATAGCTAACTTCAAAAACACAATATATAACAAAATTACAAAGAAAGAAGAGGCAATTGCCTTCATATTGCCAAAATGTTGGCGGAAGAGCGATTGTGAATTCTTCTTAGTCCCGATTAATAGCTATCTCCTAGGCTATGGCACACTCTCGGAAGCTAACATATGAATTATAAAATGCCTCGAAATGCCGTCATGAAATCGGACATAAGACAAGCATGAAGCCACAGGAAATCAATAGAAAAAATGAACAAAACAGGAAATTAACCTATAACTATATATACCACACACCACCTATACACACAACCATCATCAAGACATCAGCAACTTTGTTTCACTTTAATATATCACCACATTTTCACTTTCCGAAATTCAATCTCATTTGCCAAATGGTTTCCTCTTCTTTTTCCCACCACGTTGCCATTTATATATATATATATATACTCTCTCTCCCTCTCTCTCTCTGTATATATATATATATATATATATATATATATATATAAATATACATATATATATATACATAAATATATATATACATATATATATATTTCCAGAAACGCCTTTCAGCACCCTGATTTTACAACCTTGCAATAGACAACAACTGCTTTTGTAGGATTTGCCGTTCGAAAAATATAACTTGCACCAGTATACCGATCGATGTTCAACCGAACGCGATAAATACTGACAAGGCGATTTGGGTAAAATAAATATAATATATGGATTTACATAATTTTAGGTGCTATTGTCTGGAAGTTAATGGTTTAATATAAATAATTGTGTGAAACCACTATTTTGGAGCAAGAATACTATTGTAGAAACTTAAATTTTTTTAGTAATTAATTTGGCCCAAATTCTCATTAATATTCTTTAACCATTGTGTTGTGTCTCTTGATTAATCTTTTAATTAGCTGTCACAAACCAAACACTTATATGCTTACATTCTATTGCAAAATAGATCTACTATTTTATAGGTCATTATGGACACATAATCTTAATTTCACTTTTTTATTAGCTGTATTTAATATTTTCAAATATAATACAGCTTAGTAACACGGACTTCAGAGGATGAAAAATGTTATGCCAGACAATTAAGTATCATTAAATTTTTGTTTATATCTTTAGACACCTCATCATGAAATATATCATTCAAAATGTTGGATACATTACGGCATAGGTTATAGTTGCCAAAGCTCATCTTTCATCCGTATCATCATTTCTCGGGACCGTTACCAGCCACAATCTTTATAATGGCACTGGCTTTCTTGTGCATACTAGGTCATACTTTTATGACTGATCCTGTTGCTACCCAATGATCATTTCTCTCGCTTCATCTTTCTATGTCTTTATTTTTTAGGGGGGGGGGGGGCATGGTTTCATACTTTTCTTACTTAATGTAAGACATGAAAATAAAATTATGAACGTGCACTGCAAAACTTAAATTTTTATTTCCAGTATTCAGACCTGTCAGAGACAGAGAAACTCGCCTTTTAAAATCTGTTTGCAACTATATTTAGAAATCTGATGTGGGCAGCACATGACTTTCCTTATATAATGCAATGGATTTACTAGTTGTGTAATAAATAAATAATGTATAAGATCCATTCGGTTGTGTTTTTGTCGTTGAATTGTTGTACATTGGGCGATTTTCAGGATGACAACATGTAAAACTATTTCAAAATACTCAATTAACTTATACTTTGCGCAACTTTAAATAATCATCAATATTAATAGCATCCTCCAAAAGCGATAGAGTAAATATATTAAAATACTTTAATAATTACTTCATCATCTTGTCGTCATTTTCATTGATTTAGCGTCATTTTTATCTATTTGGTGACATTTTCGTTAATTTGGTAGCATTTAAAAAAGTCGCCAAGTTGACAACATTTAACCAAAATTTCGCCAAGCGTTATGGGCGGAGAAATAAATTTTTCTTGTAGCAAATAACTGATTATTGGCGCCTAAATAAAAAAGTATAACCTAAAGTATATTTTCTCATGAATGGAACTAGCTAAATACACGATAATGATGTCACCCAATTTATCGCACGATATAACTTATGAAAAGTGAGCATATTTCACAATAGGTAATATTTTGTTTTAATTTTATATGAATTTTTGATAATTTTTTTTGAAAAATGGTCAATATCTCGAGAACAGTTTATGCTACTAAAATTTGTTTTCAAAATTTTTTAATGAAAAATTACGTAAGAAATGCATATTTATGAAACTTTATTAAGGGTTTTAAATCTTGCATGATTTTTTCAACATTCCATTCGAAAATTTAGGGAGGGGTTCTGTACATTCGATTGCGTATAAAAACAATAGTCTTCCAGTATTCATGGATTGTAATTTTTGTACCAAATTTCGTTCAAATCGGTCCATGCGTTCGACAGTTACTGCCTCCCCCCCTAACCCACACAGACATCATCTCAAAAAGTCTGATTCGTGTTCAGGGATGCTTAAAACATGCTCTCCCGTTGAAAACTCGAATTCGAATTTTCGACCCCGTCATAATAATTTCCTTATATACTATATGTGTATGAAGTAACAAGTTTTATTTCGTTATATTATACAATTATATTATACAAGTATTATACAATAATTTAGATATTAAAATGTTGTATCTACTTCTCTTGCCGCATTTAAGAAAATAAAATGTTGTTCCGCAAAAGGAGTGACTTTCCGGGGAGGAGCTTCTAAAGAAAAGTGCACAGTATTAACGCTAAATGATTTGAGAGCACTAGAAAATGATTGATGTTATCTGATCTAAAAATCAATGTATGATTCATAAACACAGACAATAAATTATATTCGGCCTGCATCAACAGCAGGGTTACATATAAATTAAAAACTGTCATGCGTAAGAAGGTAATTTCGATTTAATTCAAAACAAAGATTCGGTCAGTTTGTTCTTGAAAACAAACTAATCGCATGCGTCACAATACACTGTCGCAACAATGCAAAAAAATTAAACATTTTGAATCAACAATGAATGTCTGACGTCACAATGAAAATTCGCAGCCAATGCGAGATGTTTATATTTTTACATTGTTTGGAGATCATTTTCTGATAAACTTTCAAGCTGCTAGTCTGAAAATACTAAGACTCGTTTACTGATAAGTAATTTGAGTATATTTTGAAGATATGAAGATTTGGAAAGCTATTAAACGTTTCTTCGGAGGCAAGAAGTAAGTCCATCGATTTATATAAAAACATAACAAAGCAAGGAATTTAAAAAAAACATCATTGTACTATCAGTCGTTCGCCATTAGCTCCTTAAACGGTTTATTCCTTAATGTGCACAGTTTTGAATAGAACCTTGTTGATTACTGGTTATATAATAACTGCGTTTTATCGCATCGTGTGATCGCTTTTCGTGTGATTCGCATCGTGTGATTCGCATAAAATATTGTTATTGGGTACAAAGCGAATATCGGATTTAGGCTAATTAACTTCAGTGGCGACTCTGCACCTCGTGTATAGTTTTCACTTAGCCGTATAGCCTAAAAATGTTTCTGAAAATGTGTATGAATAATATTCTCTATCTTTTCAGTACATAAATATATGCTACTAAGGGGCTTTTCCCACTCCTCGCCTCCTACTCGCGATCCTCCTCGACTGCTATTCTCAACCCCCATCGCCTCCTACTCTCAACCCCCCTCGCCTCCTACTGCTTCACCTCCTACTCGATGCGCTCGCAGAGTTTGTTTCCTATCTATCTTTCCTAAAAATTCTACTTTCAAGAATCTGTTTTCCATCCCTGCCTATTTTCCGCTGGTGGAAAAAACAGAGATTTTTCCTAGCCCAAGGACTCCAAAAACTGAATTTCTTTATCAAGAACTTGTTTGGCGAGCTATTACATGATAAACCAAAGTTTAAACCGATAAATGGTTTATTTTATCGTGTTATCCTATTATTTCTCTATAAATGTACCAAATTTTATATTTTTGTATGCTATAGTTTTTACTGTACGAGACAGAGAAATCGCTAGACGTGACGGTACAAGTTCACTTCAGAAGTGCATAAAAAGTAAAATATCTCATATTTGGGTTTGTAGGTGCATGTATTTCACCTTGAGTCTTACGTGAATAGGCATGAATTTTGAGCGAAGGCCATAACACATTTGAATGTCAATGCATTACAATTTGTGCATTGCCTCATAACATAGTTTTGGCTTAAGATATATAAAGCTTAAATAATACAATTTTAGAAGGATTAAGAATAGTGAATAAATAGTTAATCCTGAAGATTGAAATATTTAAAGATTTAAAAGAAGTTCCTAGACATGTCTTTAAGAACACTGATTTTACAACTTTGCCGCAAACACTATCCTTCTAGGTTGTGTCGTTCGAGAAATATAGTTTTCACAAATAATACCGATTGATAAAGAAACCGAACGCGATAGATATGAATAAGACGAATTGAATAAAATAAATCTTGTTGACTCGTCGGCTCGTTACGCTATATTACATCCTTGAGGTTATTGTAATCTGGGCAGTGGGTCGGTCTCTCTCTTCCTCTCTCTCTCTCACACACGCACACACACGCACACACATACACGTACACACATACACGCACACACGCACACACACGCACACACACACACACACACACACACACACACATCAGATCAGTGATGTTTGAAACGTGCTCTCCCGTCGAAAACTCGAATTCGAATTTTCGATCCCGTCACACTTTATACATTATTGTATATAAGGAAAGTAAAAAGAAGTCGAAAGTTTTTTTTTAATAGACATTTGAATGTAAGTATTCTAAATATTATTATCCGTATGAGTATACTTACAACTATCACCAAGCAAACAGATTTCGAGGTACGATCTTCAATGTATGGCATCGTAAAATGTCATTCCTTAGCTCTAAAAAACTGCAACTGTTCTCTTTGTGACTTTATTTGATAATTTCTGATAATCAAATTAAAAATTCAATACATGTTATTTAAAAACTGCGTAGCATGCAAAATGTCAGTAAAAGACATTTTTAGATTTTTCTCCCCGACCTCGGTCGTCCAATTACTAAAAGAGAACGCACGCGTTTCAAAGGAACTATCACGTGTCAAATTATTTTCAATTACCCTGAAGCTAAGTTTCAAAAGACGATTTTCTGTGCAGGAAGAGAGATTTGGAAGGCTTTTAACTGTTCGGTTGCGGGAATGCAATGTTTCTTCTTATTGGAGTGTTTTCACTTTTGGGTGAGGGGAAAGGGTTAAAGGAAGGGGGAGACCGCCTTTCTTAAATCTGCGTTTCTTTCTACCTTAGCGAGTCCTCCACTTTTTATGCAATTTTCATGTTCTGTTTTCTACTCTGCAATGGATCACGCTTTCTCACACTGAACTTCGACCCACATGTGTTGCTTTGCAACTTTTAGCGAAAAGAAAATAGTGTTTTTCTTTGTTTCTTTTTAATCTGGGTCTAGACCTTAGTTTAAACTTATAAACCAAAGAAATTGTTTAAATTGAATAAAGTCGTGATTTAAATCAGAACACCCTGCTATCAATCTAGAAACTTTCTAGCTGTGTTTTCTCTGTCTCAATGTTCTCACTTGATTAATAATGCAAAATATGTAAGATGAATTGCAATTATCGTAAAAATATGCGGTTAAGACCCAAAACTCAATTTTAAAATTTCCGACAACTAATCACCTATTTTGTCAACCAACAAAATTTGTTTGGAATGTATTTAATGATCGAAACCTACTTAAAACTATATCTGTCAAAATCTCGAATTTGACAATTATTGGGAAATTCATTTTTTCTTACATAATGTAATACATAAAATTTAAAGTTGAGTTCATTTATAGGATTTTTGCCCATACCCGCCTTAAATTCACCCGTTTTGATACTAATCTGTTGGCTATTAAAAATCCTTTGTCCTATAAATCTAGATTTCCTTACCATCCTAAGATCTTTCGTCCTGTTATCCAGTTTTGTCACAAATTTGGTTTCAAACCTGCTCATTCTAATATTACTACTCTCTTAAAAAGTATTCGTTCTGATACACTTGGGGATATTCATGATTCTAAAAGTCACGCTGGGGTGTATGTTGTTCCCTTTTTGTCTCCAGATAGTAAATATAATTTTTCATATTGGCAGTATTAACGTACTATTGGCATTCGTTTAACGGAACAACCCGAGATGTCAAGACCTGTAAACTTCCCACTGCTCTTGCTCAGTATGTCGCACATGATAATTTTCTACCTGTTTTTAAAAAAACTTTTCTTTTAATCCGTTTCAATAACCCTCGTAATATTCTTCATAACATAAGTGTGAAATAACATAAGTGCAAAAAATCAGCTTTCTAGCTTTCCAGGGGGATTTTAAACAATCTGGAAAGTATTTTATATAAACACGTTATACAATTATTGTAGATATTAAAATGTTGTATTTTTTTTCTTTGCCCTATTCATAAAATTCTGAATAGAAATGAAAATGCTGTCAAGCAAAGTGAGTCACTTTCCGGGGAGGAGTTTCTAAAGAAAACTGCACTGTAACAACGCCAAATGATATGACAGCACTCACAAATGATCGGTGTTGCCTGAGGAAAAAAGCGAACTATGATTCAAAAACACAGCTAATAGACTCCGTTCGGTCCGCATCAACAGGACGGTAAAATTTCATTTAAAAACTATCGTAGATAATATTGATTTAATTCAAAACCAAAGATCCGGTTCACTTTGCTTTTGTAAACAAACTAATCGCGAGCGTCAAAATGCGCAGTTGCAACAATGAAATAAAATAAAACATTTTTGTCAACAATGAATGTGTGACGTCACAAAGAACAATAGCAGCCAATGCGAGATGTTTACATTTTTACATTATTTGGAGATCATTTTCTGATAAACTTTCAAATTGCTAGTCTGAAAATACTAAGACTCGTTTATTTGATACGTAATTTGATTATATTTTGAAGATATGAAGGTTTGGAAAGCTATTAAACGTTTCTTCGGAGGCAAGAAGTAAGTGCATCGATTTATATGCAAAAATAACAACGGCAACGGTTTCTAAATTAGCATCATTGTATTAGCAGTCGTTGGCCATTAGCTCCTTAAACAGTTTATTCCTCAATATGTATTGTTTTTATATAACATTATTAATTATACATATATCTTGTGTTTTATCACATGGAGTGATCACTTTTTTTGCATAGCATAATTTTTTGTCGGTCAAAGAGAATATTGGCTTCAGCTTGATTCTAGCCCTTAAATATGTTAACCATTTTGTCTTCCATTAGATTCTAACTATTTATTGTCCCTACTTTAGGATGACGATGAATGAAGGATTTTAGCGTTAAATGATTCTGTTTAATCATGACATCCCCCATTTGTTAAAATTCAAATTTATCATGATGCATTATATCCAACACCTTGTTTTCGTAATATCGATTCTATGTCTGTTTATCAAAACTTTAGAAGAATTGTATAAAAGCCAATTGGATACAAAACATAAACTTAGGAAATACTTAAATATCTGATATACTGTTTTACTTTAGGAGAGTCAAAAGTAATTTCTTACCGAATACTGGATATACTCAACTTCAAGTAAAATATCGAAAACGAAAACTTATTGAAAGCGTATTATTTATTAAAGTGTGTTTCGTAATTATCACTTTTACTAGCAGAAAGCGGTCCATTACAAAAAAATTCTCTACAGACAAATACACGAAATTATTTTTTATAGAAGTATATTTTAAGGAAATATCGTATATATATGAAATGCGATTACTTCGAAATACTTAAAACTTTTCGTAATATGTAACATTTTTTGTTTGCAGGTCTAAAAAGAGAGGTGCTGCTGAGGAAGCCCTAGAGGAGAGCGGAGTGGACAACCTAGGATTCGAACTGGATGAGGACTTGCCCAAGCCCAGAGCCCGAGTTGAAGAAGTTGAAGAAACATTTGATGCAAGATACTTTGAGGAGGATATCATGGACGCATTCAAGTTTAACTACCGCGTCAAGGATCCTCTTGTAAGTCGATTATCGAGTTTATTTGGAATGTTGTTGTTATTTCAGTTCCGTGTAATATCTCAAGATAATAACTGGCGTAGGATTTATAAAATGTAGGGCAATGATACAATATAATTTCAAAGCAAATCAAATGTGGTCAAGACATGTAAACTTTCACTGAAAACTACTTATAATGTACATTGATTATATTGTGTAACGAAAATAATTTATAACGTAAAATGCGCAAAATGAGAAATAAAGTAATAAAATAATTTAGTGAAAATGTTGCACTTATTTCAGTTCCGTTTAATAGCTCAAAAAATTAACTATTATAGGATTTTTAAAATTTAGTGCAATGATAAAATATAATTTAAAAGAAAGTCAAATACGTGCAATACTTATGACCATTCGCTGAAAATTAATTATAATATACCTCGATTATATTGTGCAATGAAATCAATTTGTTACATAAAATGCTCAGAATTATAAAAAAGTACTTGAGCATCTACAGATATATTGATAAGAAAGGTAAAGGTGATAAAATATTCTGCCCCGTTCAAGCAGTGATATGACTTTGTGTGAAAACATGTCTTTATGAGGTTCATTCTGACATAAAGATGAAGCAAATAGATAAAAAGAGCCTAAAACGAAAAATAGGAGAACTACGAAACCAAAAAATAATTTTCTAAAAAGTTATTGACACAACCATTGGACATAATACAATAACAGTTTTTTTTTGACAGACTGAATCTGCAAATTCGTAGTGTGCATTGTAATAACAATGCATTCTTTTAAGTATTGACGCTTTTATAAAAACGTTTACTGAAAAAATATAAATTTTGTACTGAAATGAGGTGAATATATTTCACGACCACTTATTACCACTGCGTTAGAATTGAACCTTTACACCTGACGTCTGTTGTAACAATCTATTTACTTCACAATTTTGCATCTTATAAGCTATTGATCTACATATGAATGCTACGAAGTTAAAATCTTGCTGCAAGTTTGTTAACTCCGCTTGAAGAACCTTGAAATGTATCAAAGTACCATCTTGTACCTTGCTCCAGCATAAATCCAGGTAGATTTCGATTCAAAAGTAGAAGTTTCCAATTACGTGCTGTTAAGATTTTTCAACAGATTTTTATAGGTATTTCAGATTTTATTTTCCCTTTCTCATGCGTAATATTGAGAAAGTATTGTTTTCACTAACATTTTCAATGATTTATGCCAATGTATGTTTCAAGACCTCCTGAACACGTTTTGAATATTTTTGGAGTAATGTCTGCGTGTTTGTCTGTGATCGATTTGTGTACACGATATAGCCAGAAATATTGATGGATTTTCAAGAAAAATATATATCCGGCTTTGTTATTTAAAATATAGAAATAGGTAGAATTTTTTTTTAATTCAGCAAAAACTTTTACATTCAGTCGAAATTCCCTTTAAAGTACAGGGTAACACGCTGTAGTGTTAATAATTTGTGTCCTCGATACCGATTTTCTGAATTTTTTCTCTTAAAATTTTAAAATAAAATGGAGACAGTCGAGTTAAGCTAAACCATAACTTTTTCTGTTATTGATGTTATAATTGACTGGATAATATACAATTTGTAATAACAGTAAATCGGATTTTTTTTCTGATTATACACTACAACTCCATAAATAACAAACAGGCTTTTTCGATATTACTAATATTACTTCTAATATAATTATATATATATATTATAATATATCATTATATATATAATATATATATAATATATATATAAGATATAAAAGTATAATTACATGTACTAAAATTAAATGGATTTTATTCGAATTTCACAAAAATGTAATTCTTAAATACGACGGTGATATTACTTAAAAAATTTAAAGATTTAGTTATATATAAAGTAACCCTATTTCACTCTTATTCAAGAATATCCAAAACATTAAAATCTATCAAAACTAACTATTTCATCACATTATTTTCGTTTCTATATGCTACAGCTAAACTCCCATTGTGGAGATGAATGACTATGATAATTATAAATATTTCTTTAACCGTACAAATAATATGAAAAGCATAAGTATTAAAAAAATTAAACTGTCACATTTAAAACAAACTTACAAATATTTTATTTTTTATTTAAGTGATGCATTACTTTGAAATACTATTTAAACCATATTGATTATCATGAACTAAAGCCTTTATTATACTGTCTTGCTTTTTATTTTCAGAAAAGACGAGCATCTTGTAAAAGTGATCTGACGGGTTGCAAGATTTTTTACATGCCGGGCGTCATCGATCCGGAGTGCATCTACAATGTAAGTGGAATTCTATTTTTTTCTTAGATACAAAATTCTTATTACAAAGAGATTAACGTAAGCTAAAATACAAATACTAAACTTTACAAAATTCGTAGATTGATTCCAATTAAAAAAAATTATTTTTTTTTTGCGCCTGACTAAGACTACCTTGAATAAAAATTGAATAAAAATTTAAAAATTCGTGTTCATTGTCTTCATTGACTGCATTATATATCTTCATTTCAAATTCAAAAGAAAACATTCTAGAAAAATAAAAGTTTTACCCGGTAATAGTTAACAATTTCACTTAATATCACATTTTGACATACAAATGTTTTGGAAATTTCATAACCTCATAATAAAACTCTAGAGTTTTGAAATATAGATTAAAATATTAATATCAGAATTATTTGTTTGAAATCGCAAGATATGTAACTTATTGAAGAATGTGAAAGCAATTTTTCTAACTGTAACATCAAGTAACACTTGTGTGAATGAAATTTATTGCAAACGCGTGGACGCGTTAGTAGGTCCATAAGTTAAAAAATTATAACATGCCTTAAATGATACCCGGGGTAGAACTAATTTTCAAAACATTAAATCAAACCGCAAAACCATCCAATTTGCGCCATCCTCAACACGCGAGAGTACCAAGTGGTCCTTGTTGGATTCTGACTGAAATAGAACCTCTAAGAACTAATTTTTTTTCAAAACTCGCAGTATACCCGTTCATCGTATAGAATATACGACAGAAAACTTTAAATTCGTAATGATGTGCAAATTAATATAGTATTCTAAATGTGCAAATTAATATAGTATTCTGAATGACATTGTTATTCAAAGCATTCTATTAAAATACTTAAATTAACTCTCCTAAAAAGTTTAAGAATATCTGTTTTCGCTGTACAAAATTATCTTCACAGATAGATCTGAAGAATAAGATATCCTGATCCCGTTTGTAAACAAATTAACAAAAAAGTATGACATTGAATCAAATTATACCAAAGTGAAAGAGCACAAAATGTATGGGTACCCGCGATACACGTTAAGGATTTGAAAAAAAATTGCTAAAATGAAACAGATGGCGTGTGAAATTGAAAATTATAATAATCCCCGATATCTTTAAACATGGAACAGGGGTTTAGGTGAAATATTCTACTAGTCTATACAGATAGCTTATATAAATTCAGTAGAAATGACTTTTGTTAATCTACGTGAAATGATTATTATAACAGATATATTTTGTTTCTATTTTCAGATGAAGAAATTCCCCAGCACCTCCATTCTGTTCGACAAGCCTCCGGAGTACGGCCCGACCTGCTGAATGATGGTGATATAGTACTTAATTTTTAGAACTTTACTTTGTAATTTATTTTAGTGTTTTTAAGTATTACTATATATATTTTTAGATTTTAAATTAGTTTTAAGCGCAAAGTTGGTGTAGACATACGGTCTCATCCATGGTTTCTCACCCATTGAATGCAAAATAAAATGAATTAAAAAGGCACACGGACACATTTAACGGTTCCTTAAAATTAAAGCTGACTTAAAATTAAACTTAAGAAAATGAATTTCCTTAAAATTAAACTTATGAAAATTGATTTCCTTAAATTAAACTTTTGAAAATGAATTTCCTTAAAATTAAAACTTATGAAAATGATTGTCAAATATTCAAAAGCAAGTCCCACTAATGAAAAAATGGGGACAACACAGATGAAAGCACCTCCCCTGAGCACCTCCCTGTTTTAAAAAACCACAAAAAGCTGTGAAAAAACGGGCAACACGTGACATTCCTTACAGGCTCAAAATCATATTTTTATTTCTTACACAATCCATTGAATTAAGCTCATTTGCACACGCATACTTTTTCTAAAATGACATCCAATTAGCAGTTTGAAAACATTTTCTTTTCATCTAGCGATATATAGAAACGCCGTCAGTTCATAAAAATAAAAATATTGAAATATCTCCAATATGATTTATCGTAGAGTAATGAGAACAGGCTTATTAGTTCCTGTATCAAAAATTATAGAAGAAACAAGCATTTAATGAATACATTTCAGTATATTGAGACTTTCGGATCAGAATCTGAGAATTTTTGAGAGCCATTTCGTGAAAAATTGACCTGTATAGTTTTTTCTAAACACATACCCAAATCTAATCAAAACCAACGTAATACACGGCCGATACATCTACAAAATTTTAGGAAATTTCGTCAAATAATTGTTGAACTAGAGAGCATACGTACGTGCATACTAACGGACATAGTAGAGTGCATACTGACGGACAAACACACAGATGGCAAGCTAAAAATAGTGCATTCGTTTTCCAGATTACCCGAAACATTCAGATCTATTGAAAATTCGAATTCTGATTGTTGACACAATTCCAATACTTCCCTCATTTATTACCCATGCACTGTAGGAAAAGTAAAAAAATATACTCGTATATACCTCAGTTATTTCTTAATGTTTCTATATAAAGTATAATGCTATAGAGTTTCTCCTTCGGTTTTCGAAAAAAGAGGGAGGGCCCTAACCCTGGTTAACTCGTCTATAAAATCAATAAACCAATTTTATCTCCTTAAAAACAATAAGTCAATGAAATGTATCAATTTAATTTAAATCCCTATTGATTGGAGAACAAGGAGACCGTTCTTCTCAATGAAATCAGACAAACTACAAATCAATCAAAGACGTCGTCGAAAGAAGCATCGATTTGCATTCAGGGAAGCTCAATACGTGTAAATCAATCTAAATTATAGAGTCGTATTTTGTACAGGATTATATATCTCTATGAAATTCAAGCAGCAAAATAATACATATATTTTCCCAATGGCACTTTAAATTCTAACATTCGCCGATAACGGCCAAAACGTGAAACTTATTGTCGTCATGCAATGTTCCACCGGCAGAACACAGGGGGCGAGTCACGTGTTATATTACAGTCTTTAGCTACACAATTTAGACCAGAATCCAGTCGTGCTGACTTCCCCAGCCATCAAACACTCAGAAGGATTTACGCATCAGCCCCCCCTTAATTTATCGTTGTCGTAGGCCACACAGACACGGTGATATTTTGGACAGCTTCTCCGAGTGCAGTCCTCAACCCTTAACCACTGGACGATCTATCCACTTCAAAAATAATATTAAAAGTTTGCAAAGATAAACATACATGGCTCATGCCGAATGTCTACTACAACTTCTAAAATATCATTTGGCCATCACTCAGAAATGAGTGCAAAAAATAAATTTTTAAAGGATACCATTTGCATGCTTAATAAAGGTATCCTGTTTTAATCTAAGTGCATTGAAAAGTTCTTATGCTGTTCATCTTCAGTTCATACTCTGTTTTATGTTATTAGGTAATTTTCAATTAATAATATATAACTGGATACGTCAAAATTACTGGATCCGTCAACCTGGAATCCTCTTTTGTGTTACAGTATAACGTGAAGAAACTATACGAGTTATGAACTGAGGAGGAGCTGCATTTCCGTTTCGGCCTGAAATTCAAAATTTACATAATATAAATTGAAGTACTAAGATTTACAATAATCTAAAATAGTCAGTAAACCGGCAATAGTCATCTCAATAGTCAATAGTAGTAATTTCAATAGTCCGTTTTACAAACAATAGTAAATTCAGTAGTTAGATGCTATGCAATAGTGAAATCAATAGAAATTAATGGAGCAATAGCACATTCCATATAGTTTGTTTCATAAACAATACTGAATTCAATATTTAAATAATAGTAGATTCAATGGTTGCTACGATAATAGAAAATAGTCAGTCGTTCAAAATATACTGTTAAAATAGTTTTGTCAATAGTGCTATAAGGCTTCCAGCTCTGAGTATATTTTCTTTTCTTGGCCCATTGGCATTGGGCCAGGAAATTTTTTTATTCCTTTTGGTTCCTAAATTCTGTTTCTTCTTGTTTTCAGGTTGGTTTCGAACCTATTCTTGTGTTGCGGTGTTCTGGCTCGGTTGGTATCTTTTGTCGGTTAAGGTTGGATGCGTTAGGATAGGAGTCTGAGAAATAGGTTTTGGTGTCTGTTGAGTTAATAGCGTTGTTGTCTGTTGCATTTCCGAGGCATATTTAGTAGGTTTGTTGAGGTCTTGATGTCGTTGATAGCGGTGTTAGGGATAAGGGGAGGGGGGTGGGGGGTCCCCTCCGACGAGGTCCCGACCTTATCGTGGTGGAGGGGTTTAAGTGCCTCAAAAAGGTGTTTCTCAACTAAATATTCTCTTAAAAGTTACTGATGGGTAATCTCATACTAGTGGTTTATACCCTCTCAAAATAATCGTTCATTGTTTGCAACTTTTTAGAAAGTGTAACATAAAAAACGCGGGTTAGTTTCTGTTATTTTATTTCACCCTTGTTTAACAATATGTAATTTCTTCTAGAAAATTCCTCGTGTTTGTTTCACAAGTTTTTTAAAAGAATAAAGAAACATTTGTTAGGGATTTGGAGCACCTAATAGCCATTACTGAAATGGCAATCAAAAACATGTTATGTACCACCATTTTGCCTTTGTGGTAACTAGTGTAAAAGTCCGTCACACCACACAATTCTTAAAACATTGAGTTTAAATTGATCGTAGCCTTAAGGCACGGTTCATAGGCATAAATCCTGTGGATCCCCGGCTTTAATTCTAAAAGATATATCTTCCTGACTCTAAATTATTGGAAACACCTCCTACTGCCGGGTGTTATGACCATGTCAGAGGTAGTTGCATAAAATGTTTTCTGTTTTCTTCTGAAAATTTGCAATTCAATCCAAAATACATTCTGTTACAAAAATATACATGCACCCATAAGAATTTGAGCTACAGCCGTGAAACTCCGCATTTACGCAATGCATCCTTTGAGGAAATATGCAAAAGATGTGAATTTGGGAGCAAATAAATGTTTTATTAGAAAGTGGTGGCAACAACAAGATGATATTTCAGTAAATTGTAAATCCTACCCTGGCAACTATACAAGCCGATATTTGGTGCGGCATATAGTGAATTTAATTGCGTATGTCCCTTTGCGAAATATTTCACCGCACATGATACAACTAGTCAGCTAATTCAGTGGTATTCTGAGAAGATTACAATTACCGTCCCAGAATGTTCATAACGATATTTGAATGCTGAGTTTTACGGCTGCAGTTCAATTTGCTCTGTACGCATATACTTTTTCGCAACAGAGTGTATATGTCACCGACCAACATCTAATCCTTATTGGGTACAGCATTACTTTGCTAATTGCTCCACTATATCTCACAATAAAATAATCTTGATACCCCAGACGTTGAGAAACACCGCTATATGGGAAATTTTGTTTCTTGGGAGAAGGTCTCAAACTTAGGCAACCATAATTTTTGCGTATGTTTCTGTATTAAATAGCATGGTAAATGGCTTTGTAAAAGGTCTTATTTTAAATGTGTAGTGTAAAAATCACAAGAATTGAAATAAATATTTTTTATATACTTAAATTAATGGTACCCTGTTTCCACCTAGATGTAGTTCGGTTTAATAAAATTTTTCTATGGTTTGCTATATTAGTTTGAGATCTCTGTTCTATGGAACAAACCGTTTACCTACTTCAGGATATGTATTATAGTTGCACATTCGAGAATTTTTTGTTCTTCAAAAAATACTTTAATTACTCTCTAAGACTGTTTTTAGCTGTCTTTGAGGTGTAGCAAAGTTGCAACTGAAACATATGCACCTTAAGTATGGAGATTTTGAGGCACAACCAAGAGGACCTCATAGCTCTAAGGGTCTGTGAATAAGTAAGGCACAAGAGAGGAAAATATTTCCATTTTATATTAATTTGACGGTCACTACTAATTCTACACAAATGTAAACATATTTCTAAAACTTCAAAGATGGAATTTATATAATTTTCTGGAATGTTGTAATCATAATTGTTTTTAATGAATGAGTAGTACCCTTATTTCTTTAACCATTTGCTATAAATAGGTGGTATATAATCTCTGTCTACACACATTAGTAAATTGCTACATTAGTCTAACACAGAAATGTTTCATTAACTGGATACAGTCAATAAGTAGGTGAAAAATCCCTGTTTTAGCGGTTGTGGAAATCATTTGCCGTTTTTATATAGAAATCAATTCCTTAGAACTTAAAATCCGCTTAAAATTAGTATTTCCACTGTCCCAATCTTCGATTGAAAGTTTTATAAAAAATACATCAGATTTTATTGGCAAGGTTTTATAAGGTCCGAAAAATAAAAATTGGTTCAATTTTGCTTGAGATTAAGCCGCACAGGAAATTAAGACTCACCTTTATTGTGGTTAAAAAATATGTAAAAAATAGAGATTCATCAATCAAGGGGAGAATAAAAAGCATATCCAGTCATCAAGCTATGTGTAATCTATAAATATCGATGGTGAGATTTCAAAATCGAAAAACAGAAAATGACTAAAAAATCTAGTTTCTGAAGACAGAGATAGATAATATCTTTAAACTCCGTCTACTGGGCCTATAAGCTTAAAGATTGATTATTTGATAATTAATTAATTAAATAATTATTTGATAATTAATTTATTTGATAATTAAATTAATTATTAAATTAAATAATAATATTTGATAATTAAATTGAATTAAGAGATAAACTGATGAAAAAAAAAGAAAAAAAATGATTAAAAAAAATGAGATTACTGTTGCCATTCGCAGAAGATAAAGGTGAAGATCAACTGTTGCCATTCGTAGGAGATAAAGGCTGAGATCAAGTGTTGCCAATCGTCAGATATAAAAAACAGTATTGCAAATAAAATTTTATAGATTCAGCTGTAAAAGCTAAGCAATAAAGGTTCGTGAACAATAATGAAAGCGAGGAGGCTAATGTCTAAGAGGATGTAAATACATTTTAATGATAATATTAGAGAATGTTTTTAATTAGCTAATATAAGATACTAACGAGGATATTTAAGAATATTCAGCTAATTTAAACTTATCAACTATCCCATTTACTAAATATACTGGATATGTATATAATATACTGGTATTTAGGATAATAATGTTCAAAGCATGAAATTTTTTATCTGATAATCTATAAATTCTGAAACGTTGATTTAGTATAATATTTCTAATTAATTCAGGAATTTAATGGTAATATTTTATTAATATTAAAATGAAAATAGTATTTCCATCACATAAACTCTTAACTATTCTATTAGTTGGTTCAATAATTAGATTAATATCCAAAAATTTAACATTAATACTGATAGAGGCTTCATTAGGAATTAATTCCAGGTTATCCGGATTGAAATCTATATCAATGGCACAATTGTCAATAAATACTAAACAAATCAGATCATCAACATTACTGTACATTTTATAATCAACTGAATTAAAAGTATTTTCATAATGATAAACGTATAAATTGGCTAACATACTGTTACTACAGCCAACTTGAGGAACCTGAGAGACTAGTAAATATAATTCATTTCCTTGAAAAATATAATTATTGAATAATACAAAGTGGAGAAATTAAGGAAAATTTATAAATTTAATAAGATTAGAGTGATTAGTAATAAAAGCATTATATCATCCAATCAATTATTTGTGATCACAAAAAGATTTATAAGACACTAATACGCCCTTCTCCTGATAAAAAAACATATTTTGAAAGGGAAAACATGTTGGAATACCTGGTATGAAACGTCCCAAAAAATTCATAATTAAAACTTATTTTTTAATACTGTAAAACTGTGAATGTATATGAAACATCTCTGTAGAAGGACATTTTTCTCATCTATTCTCCGTGCAACATTTGCAATTTTTAACTCACTCAGTTTGATTTCGTTCTCTCTATTCTCTAGTATACATGGGTGCAATTTTTCAACGTCATCCACTCAGGAGAAGGTTTTCATATTCATTTCAAACTTAATTTTACACCAAAGAGACAAAAACTGCAAACTTCCACAAAGTTAAATTGCTCTTCTAATTTTTATATTGTATTTAAAATGGATATTAAAAATGAATTCTTTTACGATATGGAAACCATAAGAAGGACATGCGGTTTGAACGAGGAGACGCAGTTTTCCCTCCATGTATCTGTTATTCATCCTCGGCCACTCCCTCTCATCTTCTCGACTGCATGGGGGAGGAGATATCTTCGGCCTAGTATTTTCTACGTCAAGGCGTTTTAACAGCAGTAAGGATTTTTCTCTTTCATGTTGCGTTCGAACTAATATACTCTGTATTTAAATTGTGTTCTGGAAACACAAAAATGCTTTACTTTAAGTAAATTCTTTTCTCGTTGAGGTCCGACCGTTTACGTGGTGGAGAAGGATTATAATTTTTCAACAACCGTTGCACCTATGCACGAAGACTGGCACTAAGAGTATTTAAATTATGAATGTTTTGCTAAATTACTTTCACATAATTTTTGACACTGAAAATAAATTGATAAAAGCATTTTCAATGTAATGCCCAAAGTTTAGTTTCATTACTACTAAATGTTAACAGAAATTTCGGTTTTGAAAATCTACCATCTGTTAAGTATAGTTAACTTTTGGTTGTGAAGTTTTTTTTTTTTTTTGTCGATGGCCAGGCACTAGATGGTTGTGAAGTAATAGGTGAGCATTTTGCCCACTTATTACGCTTTTATTTGTTTTTTCGGTATTTAAAGTTTTGATTCTGTGCGATTACATTTTCATAACTAATTTCGAATATTTCTTCTATTTTATTAATCAGAACTCAGTAAAATATTCCGTATGCGGGTGGCAGTTGGTACCTTCTCCAGTTTATCTCTGTGCATCCAATACTTTCGCTTTATTGACTTACCACATGTTTTACCTCGATAGAACGGCGCAATCATGCTGCCAATGCTGAATTAAAAAATATGATTTGAAACGTTTTTGTCGAATGTGAATGGTTGTTGAAACCCTTTACAAACAGGACCTTAAGAACTTAATTCATTGAGTCTCTAATAAGATGGATTTCAAACTACAACAGAAATTTGTGGATTCACGGGCATTCTTTCTTAAAATTGGAATTCGATGAACAGTCACAGCACTAACTTTTGTGATTTGTGTCACAAGCTGGGCATCTAGTACAGCTTAGATACATCTATGAATTTCGCAAGAAAATCGAAAAAAATGATAGAACGTTTTATTCAGCAAAATGGTAAATTTTAACGATAAAATAGTTTTATATGAACAGAGTTGCAATTAAAAAAATCTGATGTAGGCAGCACATGACTTTCCCTACATAATACAAGTATTTCTTTAAACGGGAAATAATGATGGACGAGATCCGCGGCAGAATCGTTTTAACGCTAAAAAGTAGGGGAGAATGTGGCACAGTGGACCACCCCCTTTAATTCTTCTTACATTTCTTTCACAATACTTTATATTTAAACATCTATACAACATAGATCGATATACTATATCCAGATATAATGCCCTCAACTCATTATTAAGCAATTTTACAGTTGTAGGTGCTTCATAGATGATGAAAGTGAAAATTTTCAGATGTACATATTTCTGCTTTTCTCATTTAAGTTTCAATTAACCGATTCCTGTCATTAAATTTCCAAATAATACACTTGTTATTTCTTATATTTCAGTAAAGTTATTCAAAATGGACATTAAAAATGATTTATTTTTGCCACTATGGAAACCTTCTACTCAATGTACGCATAATAGAATTATGATGACAAAACTGAGCAATTGACCGGTCATAGCATCCACAGTATATTCAAGTTAACTTTTGCTGCTAATACTTTCTCGGTCGAGCAAAGTGTGAAAGCGTTATTTGTTTTAACATGTAAATCAACAGTTTGTGGGACGGATGTATGTACAAGTTCTGCATTGTTTAATTATATTATTTTTCTAGAAATTGCCAAAACATTCCTCCATGTCGTTACTGGTACACTGCTAAGAACTCTGGATTATCGCTCCAATAAGATGGTTCTAGATCCATTCAATTGCAGGTGGTTCATAGAGGGTGAAAATAAAAATTTTCAGATGTACAGATTTCTCTTTCTCTCATTTAAGAATTCTAACTTGAAAGAAATGCCTCAGTACAATATGAAGGTAAGGATTTTTTATTTTTATATCATATCTGACCACATTCAAGATGACTGACTACAAGTTTATTTTATTTGAATTTGTTGTTGAATTTCTACATGGGCCGCAATGGACCACAACACCTGGGATGCAATGGTCCATGGTTCACTGTACAGCATATTCTTCTATAAGTTGGACATAGTCATTTTTAATAAATACTGATGCATTATTTGGTTCTAATGAATAAATTTACGCATAATTTATGTTCTAGTTTATACACTTGAAGTGTTATAACTCGAAATTTCAAATATCGTAAGTGAAAATGGAAATAATGAACTAATTCTTATGTAAGTAACGCAAATATGGGCACCCCTAAGCACTTTAATTATTATAATGTTTGTTTTAGCATATAAAAATTTGAAAAGTGGTGGATGTATTCTCCTTACAGGGGGTAACAGGAAAAAAATGATAATTGAGTTAAAAACATCAGATAGGTACTAATAATGGACAGTGTACATGTTTGGAACCTATGCCCATATTTGGAGCCTTTGCACCTAATATGGGCATCCTTAAAAACTATGCTAAAAAAAATTAAATCAACGTTAAACTTTAATCAGAATCGGCACAAGATGGACATGCAAAAACATAAAATTTTTCCTTACTTGTAAGGCCACAACATTCTTCATGTATCCAAACATGGCACGTATTACACTGTATCATGTCTTATTGTTTTTCTTGACGACACAGTACACAATAGCAGGACTCTTTTGAGCTGCATAGACCACTACAGGACGACTTAGCTGCATCAGTTGATATTACATTTGTCTTGGGTTTAGGCTTGGGTGCTGGTTTCGGCTTAGTTGCTTGTTTGGACTTGCTAGCTGCTTTATGCTTGGACACCTTTTTTTCTGTAAAAAGCGATTTTACCAGTCTTACAGCTCGATAATTTAAAGCCTTTTTTCTTTTGGTCTTTTTAAAATATCGGAAATAGATAATTGGTGAATATCTGTGTCTTTTTTACAGCAGTGCACATATTAGGTGTAGTACCCATATTTGGGTCACTTACCTTATAAGAAAATAAGTGTTAAAGATTTAACAACATGATACTTTACATAAGATATTTTAAATTTTGAAATAATCAAGCAGAATTCTTAAAAATTATTATTATGTTCATTATTCTATCTCAAGTTCTATCTCTTGGTATAGTGGATAGAATCAGCGTAGAATGAGTGAATTCAGCCAACTGTCACAATAATAATTAGAACTGTTTTTAAATCTTGGATTTAAGGCCATATCGTGGAAACTGTATAGAAATATACACGTATAATATATACTTCAGAAACTGTATTTACTATTAGGATTAAGTTATTGTTCGGTGTGAAAGGCAAAATTTAGACAGAACACGAAAGAAGACTTGATCATTTATCAATAATAAAATAATTTAAAAAATCAATTAAATATAATTCTGTTTTTATAAATACAAATTTTCTGTTTAAATATCTGAACACATTTTTGTTCCAGGAATATCACACAACAAACCACATAAAACTGGCAAAAGAACTGTTCCAAATGAAGTCATGAAGCAGAGTGTAAATGTGTTATTGATGATAATGGACCCATTCGTTTTGTATACAAAAAGACAGATATTACAAAAACTGCAGTACTTGTGCTTTTGAAGATAACGCACACGTAGTGCGTCCCATTCAAATGTACAAGGCCTCATACATAGCAACTAAGTTAAAAGTAAGAGCACACCATCCATTAGATTTGTGCCTTACAATGCAAACAGACAGGAGTGAAAAATGTTGGAAAATTATACATTATAGGTGCTGCAAGAATATATCATGGATTTATGTTTAAATGAATAAGAAATTTCGCTTATGAATTTGCAATGACTAGTCAAAAGAATATGCCTGAGTTCTGGAAAAGTAATTTATAGCAAACAATTGTCTGTACAATTTTAGAATTTGAAATCTTGAAATTTTGCTAAGACAGTCAGAATCAATAATTTTTACTCGCCATAAGTCATCAACAAGAAGCAATTCCAACACAATTACCACACGAGAATCATCTGACAAAATTTTGATCACCAGAAGATAATCTTCGATTACTAAACGCCTTTTAAGGTTAGTCAATAAGCTGAAGTAAAACGGGTGATCAGAATACCAACTAATGCACCAGTTTAACACATCCTAAAAGAAGAAGCCATACAGGAAAAAGAGAAAAAATTAAAACAAAGAAGCATCACTTCAATTGAAACCAGAATAAATATTCAAAAATAGTTAATTACTGTTTCAAAAAAAGTCAAAATCAAAATTGAAACTCCACAATCTGGTGCAAGGAAAAGAAAAAAAAATATCTTGTAAATATATCTGAAAGTTCCAGTGATTCTGACAGCAATATATCTATTTATAGAGAAACAGAATACACTGAAACTTTAAATATTTTATAGTGTGACTCTAATATTTAAACTTTAAGAAGTAAAGGTTATCGAGATTATATTCTTGAAAAATTTCTTTTAAAAAATATTATATTAGCCATTAAAAGAATTGATACAAACCATGATCTTGTGCGGTTAATGCGACAAAAGCCTTATTAAGATGTATTTTTTTTAAATTGATTCATCTATCACAAATATGTAAGATATTGTAATATGTCTTCCAGAAAATAAGATATCACAGAATATAGTAGAATATCAGTTGCACAAAAATATATTGGTGCATCATTTTCAAATTTTATTCTCCGTCATTGTTTTGTGGATTGAATATATCTTATACCCCCCCCCTCCCTTATTCTGCATACTATTATTTTCTTCCAATATTTATTGAATAATATAAAACACTGAAATTTAAAAATTTTAAATAGCAACAGTCGCAATAGTGAAATTTCAATTGAAAATATGACCATGAGAAATTAAAATGCTATAGCTTACTGAAATATTTTTGTTGTGTTTACATACTAAATAAATAGTTTTTTAAATGTACAGATGAATCATTTTCATATTTCATTGAAAATTTATCCATGGTCCATATTTATCCATGGTGTGGACTATTGTACATCGACCCCGAGGTACAATGCTCCAATCTATCACTTGCCATTTAATTTCTTAGACAGCAAATTTTAATTGCAATTATTGTTTTTTATTTAATAAGTATATCATAAACCTGAATATCCAGACATTATGTATACTCATTTAAAATTATAATTTTGCTCATCGTTTAAAAGTAAAACGGCAAAATGTATGAAAGTGGCTCATAGAACCCCAACCTCCCCTACATAGTATGGGATTGATTTTAATTTTAGTTGTTCTATAAAAAAATAATGTATTTTAGAATTGAATTATATAAGAATTATAAATTAAATTATAAAAAGGGATATATTTATGTTATCAATTTATTCGATGTATTCAATAAACAAAAGTTAACCTATAGTTAACCTATAATTGAGAACCACATATTAATTAAATAATATAGGTTCAGTAAAAATGTTTGGATACAAAACCAAATGCATATTTCAAAATATTTTTATTGAAATAAAGGAATTTTTACAATAAAATAACAACAGTAGGTATATAAACTACTGAATAACATTAACGGTAATTTTATAATCCTTAAATTAAAAGGGAAATTAATATAATTATGAAAAATTTGCAAAATATCTGCTCGGAATTACGTTAGGTTGGTTGTTTCCTGGGGATGACCTATGAGCCGGAGGTCAGTAAAAAGCTCCTGGTGCATAGTCGACCCAAAAACCAATCCCCTTGTTGGAAGACCGATGACTGAGAATCGGAAGGAATGCCTTTCATGGAGGACTTTCTAAGGGAACTCCGTCGTATTCACGTTCCATGCTAGGGAAACCGTGAAAAACCCAGCACACGTAGTTTATCAATACGGTTTGAGGGAAGTCAAACTCCGTGCGGCAGATCGACTACCTCCGCAATTTAGTGGTCAAATCAGTCAACAATTCTAAACACTCTGCCGTGGGTACACCGATTAAGGAAAGAAAATAGGAAAGAAGACACAGAAGAAACATTTAAGCCTCTAGCGGGAATCGAACCCACACGCTCAGGACCAGGATAGACATCCCCGTCTTTACCTCAGAGCCATGAGGGCAACAGGGATTGCAACCGAAACTCAGATGTTATAACGAGCACATTTGGATGTTTCATTGAATATCATTAAAATTCTGTGATTATCTAAATAGAAATATAGCAAGAGGAAAGCCTTTTAAACTATTATAAATGTAAAATATAAAATAGGAACATGCTTTAACTTAATTCAACACATCCACTCTAATTTCTTCATGTTTTAGCTAAATACATAATAAGGCACATAAAACTAGACATATGTTTGATACTGTGTACGAAAAATTTATATAATTATCTGAGACAAAAATAGCATACTGACGTAAAACTATTAAGTTTCATGAAATGATTTTCTACGCTAATGACTAATGTTGTAAAATTGCATGCTTGTATATTATTCATACATTGTCCTATATAGCTTCTGAGCTTCTAATATCAGATTATATTGGTGAGTTACGGCATGATTGATGCATATAAATACAATCTATAATAAATTTCATTATTCGAATACTTAATTGAAATTATGGACCAAGTAAACCCGAATACAACACGATTTCATTTTTATAGCAAAAATAGAGATACAGCATTTCATAAAAGCAGCAAATGACTCCACTGGAAATGAAAATTACAATACAGCTATTTTGAAAGCTCTAACAAATTCAACAGAATTCGATTTTTCTTGCAATTGCCTTACTTGTGTTATACATATGCACCAAGATAATACGATGCGAATGGGTGTTACACTTACAATTAAAGAGCTATATATACTTCAGTTCTAAGGCAATTGCAAATGTTTCTCAATAATAAAATGAAACTAACACTTACCTATACTTTACCGCATTTCAACCTGTATTCAAAATCGCCTTATTTTGCAATCGCCTTATTTGCAATCGCCTTATTTTATACAAACTTGAAGTTATAAAAAACATATTTTCATTAACATCCAGCAAAAAGAAAACAAATCGTAAATCACAAACTTTTTTAGGGTGAAATGATCGCCATTAAATCGCTTTAATACATCGCTCTGATATAGACACAAGCCATGTTTTCACATTTACTACTTTAAAAATTCATATAGAAAGCAACGTTTTCTAAATGTCATGGCATTACTACAAACAAATCGGGTGAATTAACCATTTTAATTTATTTAATGCAATTTAAATTAATTTCACTGACACTGATACACATAATTCTTTTCAAAATATAAACACAATGAAAGTAAACAACTCGTATTGATGCCACTCAAAATACTTTTAGTGTTGTGTTCGGAACTGTCAATCGATTGGATCGGTACTTGGTGCAAATGGTAATGTCAGAATTCGATTCGAAAATTTTGAAAGAAGCTCAATCTTTTAAACATATTAACTGATTTGATTGAAAGTTCCAAACACAGCCTAATGGCACTTGATCTTTTCCGAATCGTGAGATAGCAATAAAAAAGCCGGACTTTCATACATCGGAGTGCTTGAAATCTATCGATGAACATAACTACTATATATGGCAAAGGATGCATCTGAAATTACAGATCAATATAATGACAGACACTGAATAAGAATCATGAATAAAACATATGACATTTTTCAAGAATACATCGTATTTTAGTGGATGGCGATGTTCAGAACTTCCGATAAGTTCAATTCAGGGTTTGGTATCATCAGAGAGAGCGATATTTCTGGTCTTTTCAATGGTAAATGTTGCTTGGGTTCAAGGTTCGTAAAATAATATGACTTGGGCTCACTTACTAAGCAGACAACACTCTATCTTTAATAATAAAGAAGACAATTCCTATAATAGGGATTTTACAGAAATTTAGGTACCTCTGCGAAACTGATATTACTTGGAGCATGCGTGTTTGAAGCATATATAGTGCAGTTACGCTTTGTCGAAATCAGTCTTGTGGGGGTTTTTTTATTTTCCGTTCATACTTTGTCGTTCATGCTTGTTCTTTTTCGAGTGTTTTTGGCTTTGTACATTTACGGAGGATTGACTGCTGAATTGCATTGGTTCAGTGCGCGTTGCCCGGGCTGTAAAGCTGCTTTAAACGAAAAAGAGGGATCGCAACCCCCCTCTACCATTTCATGCAATGCATTTAGTCATTACCTTGCTTTTCGTTTCAAATTTTTTTATTTCTATTTAGGATGTGTGAACTGCTATGCGCCTATATCTTTAGTAATCTTGGTTATAAGAGTTCTGATGGAATGTGGGTTGTGTAAACTTTCATCTCGTCGGTATCCACGTTTTTCTTATGAATTTATATATATATATATATATATATATATATATATATATATATATATATATATATATATATATATATATATATATATATATATATATATGTATATATAATTAACTACATAATTTATCTTTTAGAAAATATTTACCCTTGATGACAATACTACTCCCCCCCCCCCAATTAAAAAAAACACTATGATTCAAAGTCCCAATTTATAATACTAAAATACACAAAAGGATACTTGAACACACAATACATACATACATACATACATACACACACACACACACACACACACACACACAGACACACAGACACACATACATACATACATACATACATACATACATACATACATACATACATACATACATACATACATACATACATACATACATACATACATACATACATACATACATACATACATACATACATACATACATACATACATACATACATACATACATACATACATACATACATACATATATATATATATATATATATATATATATATATATATATATATATATATATATATATATATATATATATATATATATATATATACAGGGTGTCCCAAAAACATTAACCTTGGCTTTTATTCCTTAAATATACAAAATTTAAATTTCTATACATCCCCCGTACAAAAACACTTCCAATGAGTAAATTATGCCCCATACACTAATAAGGTGATATACAAAATTTCAGCATTTTATCGTAAAATGTCCCAGAGATATGTTCAAACAAAGTTGGTGAGGGATTAATTACAAATTAAGGTGTACATGTTTACAGCATGAGTGCAAATGGCGCAACGCAGAAATGCATTATAGGCTTGTTAGGCGAATGCAGTTCTGTATTGGCTTGGATGGAAAACATTTTGAACAAGCTTTGTAATCTTTGTGTAAAGTTATTATTTCTACACATTGTAGATACTTTTATACCAATAAATAGAAAAATTAATATTTATTTATGTAATCATTGTTTTCTTTCGTAATTTGTTGTTGTTGCTGTTGAAACCCAGACCGTCCGACCTACCAGAAAGGTGTAAGGTAACTGTTTGGACGGTCGGGAAGTGCCACCCAATTTAGACCGGAACCCAGTGGGGGAGGCATCCACAGGGACCGTACCCTCCTTCCCCTACCACCAACCTCTCGGAAGGACTTTCGGACACACATGTTTAACGTGATCGTACTCCGCATGAACACGGCGGCAGTTTTGGCAGTGGCTGGAATCGAACCCGGGCCTACCGAGTGCAACTACAGCGCGCTAACCAATGGGCTACCGCTCCCCATTTCGTAATTTGTGTATAACCTCTGCAACGCGATCTGCCGACATGATTTTTTCCCCTTTGAGAACCTATGTCGATGCATCGAAAGTGGTTTAAGTCAGAATTTTTGTCATTTCAAATCTCTGGGACCTTTTATGATAAAATACTGAAATTTTGTACATCATCTTATTAGTGTCTGGGGCACATTTTACTTATTGGAAATGTTTTTGTGCTGGGATAGTATAAAATTTAATTTTTGTATTTCTTAAAATTTAATTCCCTTGAAAATTTTATTCGATTTCATAAAATTCTGTACCTTTTTTTACAAAACTTTGTAATTTATTATATATGTCTAAGATCAAGCCGAGGTCAATGTTTTTTCAATGGGATATATATGTATATATATGTATATATGTATATATATATATATGGATATATATATATATGTATATATGTATATATATATATATATATATATATATATATATATATATATATATATATATATATATATATATTTATGTGTGTGTGAAGGTGTGTTTGTGTGTAAAATATAATATATGATATGCATATATAGATATTTTGTACATCACCTTATTAGTGTCTGGGGCACATTTTACTCATTGAAAATGTTTTTGTACGGGGGTCGTATAAAATTTAATTTTTGTATTTCTTAAAATTTAATTCCCTTAAAAATTTTAATCGATTTCATAAAATTCTGTACCTTTTTTTTACAAAACTTTGTAATTTATTATATATATCTAAGATCAAAATTTAAGGAATAAAAGTCGAGGTCAATGTTTTTTCAATGGGATACACTGTATATATATATATATATATATATATATATATATATATATATATATATATATATATATATATATATATATATATATATATATATATATATATATATATATTTATTTATTTATGTGTGTGTGTGTGTGAGCGTGTGTTTGTGTGTAAAATATCTTAAAATATGATATGCATATTTAGATATTTTAATTTAAAATATGAAGGAATCGTCCTATGTATTAGATTCAAACGTGGCTGGAAAGAATATTCATATTTCTTTCCGATGATGTCAAAATGGAAACTCAGGGATAATATGTTTGATTGCTAGGTAACAGATTCGTGTAAAAGGGGTTTAAAATTTCGTTTCAATAAAAAGTAACTGAAAATTAATTGAAATAAAAAACTAAATTTCATCGATATGCATCGTTTCGAAAGTTCAACTACCACCTGTACTGATATTCGCGGCTGACAGTAGCTTCGATTTTTCGCTACACAGAAAAACACATTTTTTATGACGGACGATAATTTCCCCCTTTTTTTTAATCCTCCTATAATCATATTATATAAATACTAGTAGCTCTACTTATTTGTTACATTTTAATTACCCATTTATTTATTTATTTATAAAAATATATTCCAAACTGGTAGAGGGCATATCAAATGTTTTAAATATCTATATAATATGGAGCGAACTGAGTAAGTGCATGAGTGTGTGAGGTGTATCGAGGCGATGATGTAAAGGATATTTTAAAAATTTCGAAACCATTTCTCTATAGAATCCAGCATTTTCATTCGAGATAGAAACCCGGTATAGGTCTCATGTGATACGTCACAGCTTTCAGATAAAAACAAGAAATATCAATCATGCATAAAGCAACGATTACGAAACACTTTCGAACTGAAATGCAATTTCATTTAAACATCTCTAAAATGCGATACATTCAGCGGTGATATTTTTGAAATTATCACTATACTACAATAATTTATTATGTTTGAAAATTTCATCGAAAACAAATGAAATTTTTTCAAATAACGTCATCGAAATAAAAATCGCCTAGCTCTCTATATAAAATGAGTGAATATTTCATTTTTAAACTTTTTTCCATCCCTTTTATTTAGC
This sequence comes from Amaurobius ferox, assembly GCA_951213105.1. Lineage (NCBI taxonomy): Eukaryota > Metazoa > Arthropoda > Arachnida > Araneae > Amaurobiidae > Amaurobius > Amaurobius ferox. Next base: position 124,956,097 of record OX578143.1, on the reverse strand, counting down.
GGCGAGATTTTGAAAATTATCGCAATGCTACAAAAATTTATTTTATTCAAATTCGTAAAACTATGGAGGTGAAATTACTTTCTAACGCCATGCTTAAAACTTCATCAAAAAAGCAATAATATGGAATCGGCTTCTTCTCTATGTCAAATCAATGAATGTTTCATTCATATCAGCTACATTGCAGACTCCAGAGCTAAATAATTTTGGATTAAAGAAATTCAGAATTTCTTATACAAGCCATCTTACAGTTTAATGTGTTTACATTCTCCATACGTAAAGGTTAGACTTTGTTGCAGAAATGATCAAAGTTTAATGATCATTTAAACTCCAAAATATTGTAAATGCGTTGGCGCAGTATATAGATGCACAGAAAAAAAATGAAAAATAAAGCGGTTTTAGTACGGCTGCAACACTAAATATAAATTATAAAGAATAAAAATCACGATTTTAACGCAAGATGGATGCGACATTTTATTTTGAAGTGGGTCACGTGATTTTTTCATATAATATGGATGCAATTATTATTTTAATTTTTATTTAAAAAGCTACCGAACATATTTTGCTGAGATTTTTTATATATATTTTATGGGATATTTGAATATTTTCTAAAATTTTCAAAGCAATTTGTGAATTTTAAATTCCCCTAAAAATGCTTGAAAAATTTGGTCCCCTATGGTTCAATGTATTTCATTTTTTTAAACCTGGTTCAATCCAAAACTAATTGGGTGATAGTATTCATTTACATTCCCATATGTCCCACAGACCGTCTCAACAACATACTAAAATTTCATTTTGATAAAGTAATTTTTACGACAGTTATCGTGCGAACAGACAGACAGAATGAATGAACAAAGTCATAAAACACTTTTCAACTATGTTGTAAAGTGTTAAAGAAAGAAATTGAAAATTTGAATTAAGAGTGATGATACTAAAAGATTTTCAAGTAACTTACACCACTGTGCCTCTCAAAAACAATAAATATATACAATATATATACAATCTACATACAACAATAAATATATAAAATTTATGAATAGTTATTAACAACCGTGATTAAGCGTGTGTGTCTCACAATTAATGACCACTAACTATTGGTAATGCACGAAGCTCGGGTGATATGGCCAGTTATAGATGCATCGTCCCTTAAAAACATATCGATCAAGAAGTTCATTTCGAACATTTTATTTAGAGAAAATATTACATTGTTTATATAATTTACAAAAAGTAAAAATAGTTGCAATAAGACTACCACTTAAATATATTTTGCAGTTACAAAACCCTGAGTGGAAAAAAATACCAGTCTAAATATGTTTCAAACAGCGTGTTTCATTTAGGGATCTTGTAGCGTCAAATTCCTTTGAGGGTATTTCTACCGAAGTCTTCCATTTCCTTAACATTCCGTTTACTTTAGATACAAGTGTTATATATTTTCGGAATGTATTCACAGCATTCTCATTTTCATGAGTTTGTAACAGTTCTGCCATTTAGTTGCATTATCTTCTGATTTTTCGTAAATTCTTGATTCAAATTGAACATTGTCTTTTTCCTGTAGAACATTTTTTTGATAATGTACAAAACAACGAATACAATGTAAGAACATTTATTGAGCACTAGAGATAACATATGATATGCCCAGTGTACACTGACCTTCAAAAGTTAAACAAATTAACTGGAGTGCAAAACTCGACTGTCTCATACCAGAATTTATTTTTTTTGTGTTCAAATTTTACAAGCAAAAATTTGAAAAATCGTATCGTGGTTCCAAATGATTACAACTATAGCGTGTTAACCTTCACTTTAAAGGGCTTTAAAAAATTTTCGATTGATTCCATACTCGACAATGTACCTTTCCCATATATATTGAGCCATAAATAAGCTCTTTTATGTTTGATTATGTCAAATTTTGTCCTATTCTGCCATGTTACAAATAAAAAAAAATAGAATAACTTTCGAAGTTTCGCCTTAATTTAAAAATATTCTATCGAGTTCTAGAGTTTTGATAACAAAGCCGAATATAAAGTTTCGTGAAAATCCATTAATATTTGAAGCTGCTACCGTGTACACAAGAAATTAACTACATACATCATACAGACAGACAGACACACTTTGGTTTGCTCTACGGTAAGATCACTTTCCAATGACCGGTACGTACCTGTATAGGGGACACGTAATTACCGAGGAACGGTATACCACCTCTACGGAAGGTTGCTACAGCAGCTACAGGAAAGCTGATATAGAATAGAACTGTGAGGCAAAGGCTGTATACGAGAGATACCTATGCATGGGTATCAAAAGTGGGTGTCCCAGTAAGCTTCAAGTCCAGAAGAACACGTTCACACTGGTGCTGTGAACATGTGAGTTAAACCCATACAAAATGGGTGAATATTCTCTCCACAATTTGCCTTGCATCAGGCAGTAGACGTGTGCCAATCTAGAAAGTACAGAAAACAATCAGCCTGTAAAAAACACCGTTGAACACCATGCTTTTAACCATGATAGTGGAATGATATAGGTTATAAAATTTTTAATTTAGCCCCCTAGAAAAATGTATGAGAATCTCTGTTTTCGGGTGACAAATGTATCTGCACATGTAAATCTGCAGAATGAAATCATCCTAATTCCATTTTTAAACTAATTTTCAAAATAAATAAATACATAAAAAAGAAAAGTATGGAAACTTGAACTATATAGCCCGGAACGAAAGTGCTGAAATATTTGGAAATGCTAAATCCGTGCCATTTTTATCGTGTTTCAGTGATCGATAAAAAATAAACGTACCGACACTCAGTATGTACCTATTAGTGCCATAATCGGTCAAATTACCTGTTTTTAGATAAAAACTTTATTTTTTCTGATTATATGCATGTAATATTAATTTTACTAAGGACATATTAAGCAAAGTATTTTTAAGGTAAAAGATTACAGTTGGTTCCTAAAACTCGATTTGCATCTTCTATTGTGCTTGTTCTTATATGTTTCATACTGTGGTCAATTATCAACGAAAATGCAGTCTTTACTTTACGCTTCATAATACAGGGTGGCCATAATTAAAGTAGAGGTGTTTAGAGTCCGATAGTGAGAAAACTGTTGGGCCAAACTCAACCAAAATTGCTGTAATTACTATTTAGACCACGGGGTTTTGATTTCTAAAAGAAAAAGGAAAGTTCAGATTTTTGCCACCGCGGGCCACAGTGGCGCTGTAAGGTCCATTTTTGGAGTAAAATAGGCATAAGAAATACAGAAAGTTCCGTCAATACTGAGAGGTATTGAACAATGCTACTGAACTTTGTTATTCCGCAACTTCAACAGTGCGGATGTCTTAAATCTACGATATTTATGCAGGATGGAAAACCCCTTAATATTGGATTGCTCGAACAGGAAGTCCTACAACATCATTTTCCCAACAACCAAATAATTAGTCGAACGTTGGCTATGAAGTGGCCAGCCCGTTCGCTTGATCTGACCTTTTGTGACTTTCGGTTGTGGGGTCATGTGCAGCGTTTGGTATACCAATCGAATGTAGATAATTTAGCTATTTTGAAGGACCGAATAACATTGCACGTCAAGCAAATCAATGGAGTTCTGCTGCATTCCGCAGTAGAGAATGCTGTTCAGAGAATGAACTTTTTGGAACATACGCAAGGAAAACATATTGAATTACATGTAAATGATGCCAATATAAAAATTAATGTCACACTTATGTAAATGTAACATGCAAATCTAAATATTAACGTGCTAAATACGTATAAAATATAAATGTGATGTCATTTTCAAAATGCATGTAAAATATTAACTTTCTGTACTTTCTATGCCTACTTTACTCAAAAAATGGATTTACAGCGCCACTTTGAACCGCCGTGGCAAAAATCAGAGCTATTTCTTTTCTTTCAAAAATCAAAATCCCATGGTCTAAATAGTATTTACTGCGGTATATCAGGGTGAAGGTTAGGAATGGAGTAAACGCTGTAAATACAAAATATAAACTAACTAGTTATACAGTGACCGCCGGTTATAAGATTCAGTGGTTATAAGAAACAGCCGTTTATAAGACTCAAAACGACAGAAACAAATACAAACTTCGTTTTAACATTAAAATTGTGTCGCTTATAAGAAACACGATTCCGCTTATAAGAAACAGTTTTCTACAGAAAATTTGTTGATTTCCTTGCGACGCTGGTGTAAAAAAAAAAATCGATTTGTTTAAGGTTAACTGAAGGACGAGTTGTTATCTCTTGTCTCTGGGCGTACGGGGAGGGGGTGGGAGTTTGCTATGTAACAAAGGATGACAGAGGATTTCTCCGCAGAAAGACTTGGGGAGTACAACCCCAAACCAGTAAGAAACGAGCTTTAATCTTTTGGCAGTTAAGGAAACGTACTGATAAGGAAAGGCATCTTTGCTTATGCACTCAAATAAGATTCGTACAGCTTTAGTTAGTCATTTTATGTTTTGCTAGTGAAGCATGTCGCAAACCCTTACTTTGCTTGAAAAGCAAAGTTTACTTAAAAAGTATGATTCTCCACCTCCGTGTAGTCAATAAGCAAGAAAACAACCTTGCTTGATGCTATCCATATGATCGCAGGCGCATGGAAAAAAGTTTCTGACATATGCATTTTTAATTGCTTCCGTAAAGCAGGATTTTTGAAAAATAATGTTGCCATACCAGCAGAAGATGAAGAAGAATTTAAAGCACCTTTCGAAGAATGGATTCACATCGACGAAAATTTACAAACATCTGAAGAAAACAATGATGATGACATAGTGCGGAAATTCAGAATGTTTGCAATGAAGAAGAAAATGAAGACGACGTTCCACAAGAAGAAAATTTTCCTACAGCCAAACAGTCGCGAGAAGCCCTAACTATAATTAGAAAAACTCTTGAACACAGAGGGGCATCAGAAAAAGTTTATGGACTGTTTTATGATTTAGAAATGGATGTACGTAAACTAATCACAGACTCGTTAGCACAAACAATACTGGATAAGTTTTTTGCTATTCTTCAGTAATAAATTACGGTATGTATGAAAATGTACTATGCTCTTATACATAAATGAACGACCTATGAGTTTTACTTTTTATTCTTATTTAACTGCATACTATATGCATATAGATAATAATTTAAGTTGTAAGGCTTAATTTGTAAAATGAGAAATATTTTTGAATGCAAAACTTAATTTACAAATGTATTATGTACGTACTAATATTTTACTTATATACATTTATCTTTTAAATTCTGTAAAACTGTGTTCAATAGTTAGTATTTACAATGGAAGAACGATATTTAAAAAATTTCCGGATTTAAGAAACAACTGCTTATAAGAAACAAAACGAGCGAAACGAACGTGTTTCTTATAAGCGGCGGTCACTGTACTTTTTAGTTTTTATCAACTTTTCTTGCAAATTGAAATTTTACGCACTTTAATGAAATTTTAATACACAATTATTTTTAACTGAACTTACTACGCAACAGTCCTTGCAAAAATGTGCCGGAAACTGATAAAAATATGTTGAATGTGCATGTACATAACATTTTCTGACTAGATAACCTTATAAGGCAGTACATTTTTCTCCCGGTCAAATGACCGGTCGGGGTAGATGACGGTTGACTATGTAACTTTATCATATTAACACAAAAAAAAAATAGATATTGAAAAATTGATTAAATACATTCAATAGAAAAATCATGAAGTCAAGTGAGAAAAAGCGATAACATTACATGCGAATTTTCTAAACAAAAGTTTAGAGCCTGTTGTGGTACGTTTAGTATTAAACATAGGTAATATATGAATTTGAAAAAGCTTCGCTAAAATAAAATTTATGAATAAAGAAAGTAAATATATCAATAATTCTCGTAATATTATATCCCACAGAATTGACTGATATAAACAAACCGATTGTATCTATATAACAAGAAAGATCAATCATGCTTAAAGCATTGATTATGAAACACTGTCCAACTTCAATGCAATTTTATTTAAACATGTCTAAAATGCAAGACATTCCTCGGTAATATTTTAAAACTTATCACAATACTACATTAATTTATTATATTTGAAAACTTAAACCTTCATCGAAAAAAATGAACTTCATTCAAATGACGGCATTGAAATATAAATTGCCTGGTTTAAACATGTCTAAAATGCAATATATTCCTCAGTAATAATTTTAGAATTATCATAATACTACGATAATTTATTATATTTGAAAACTTCATCGAAAACAACTGATATTCTTTCAAATGACGTCATAGAAAAAATAACACGCCTGGCTCTCTCCATAAAAGCAGCATTCCATTCATTAACAATTTCCCATTCATTTCATTGATCACAATACTAGAATGATTTATTTTATTTAAAAATTAAGACCATAGACTTACAAGTAATTAAACTCTATGCTTAAAACTTCATCGAAAAAATCGTCATTCTCTTTGTAAAATCAATGAATATTTCATTCATATTAGCTATGCAGACCCCATGAGCTAAACAATTTTGTGTTAAAGAAATACAGCAATTCTAATACAACTCATTCTACATATTTTGCTGTTTACATTTTGCATAAGTGAAAAATGGGCTTCGTTGTAGAAATAATCAAATTTGGATGATCATTTAAACTCAAATATATTGTCATTGCGTTGTTTCAGTATGCAGATGCACAGAATTTAAGCAAAAATAAAGCGGTTTTAGGACGAATACAACACACAATATGAATTAAAAAGAACTTTCAAAATCACGATTTTGAGACAAGATAGATGCCATATATCATTTTGAAGTGGGTCACATGATCTTTTCATATCATGGTCACGTGATCGCTTAGTATAAGAGGTGTAATTATTATTTTAATTTTTATTTAAAAAACTACTGAATATATTTCGCTAATTTTTTTTTATATATTTTATGGAACAATTTAAATATTACCTAAAATTTTCGAAGCAATTTGTGAATTTTAAATCCGCTTAAAAAATGTTTGAAGAATTAGGTCCCATAGGTCTCAATGTATTTCATTTTTTCAACCCGAGTTCAATCCAAAACTAATTGGGTGATATTATTCATTTATATTGCCATAGGTTCTACAGACCGTCTGAACAACATACTAAAATTTCATTTTGATTAAGTCAAATTTACGGTAGTTATCGTGCTAATGGACAGACAGATAGACAGACAGAATGAACAAAGATATAAACACTCTTTTCAACTTTCTTGTAAAATGTTAATAAAAGGCAATGCCTGTGTGGGTGTCTGCCTTATACACTATATGTTTCGCGATCGCGCGTCGGACAGCTACAAAATTTGGCAATCGGAGACCTGGGGGAGGGGAGGGGGAAGGTGACACGTGAAAACCGATTTTTAAAATTTTAAATATTTTTTTTGTCATTTAATGTTTTATGCGATTTCGGGCGTTTTTTTGCCCTTTTTTCTCCACTATCCAGACGTCGTAGAAAAAAAAAACAATTCACACCACCGGCAAGAGCAGACAATCGTGAGTAAAAATATATCAATTTCAAATCTCAATTTCGATTTTTAATATTTTTTAAAGATTTTAAGACAGAAGTCACTTTTGGCTCAAAAAAGCGATTTTTGGTTTTTAAATTCTCGCGTAGTAAAAAGTACTCATAATTTCGACTAATAATTTACATTTTTAGAAAGCTCAAACATCTGGCTTTCTTAAAAGGCTAATCTGGTCAAGAAATAATTGAAATTGGCCGCTGGATCGGAATTTTAAAGAAGTCATGATTTTAAAATTCTTCAGCGGGCGAAATAATTTCCCATTTCCCATCGCCCGTTCCCCCAAGCACGCATTTCAATGGCGGCGGTTTGTGTCTAGGTGGAGGTGACGTCACGGTTCTGAATAAGGCTCCTCTATATACGAGCTGACTCATCAAGCATATTGAAGCGCACCCTAGCTGGAAGCGCAGTTTATTAACATTAACATTATTCGTATTTTCACTTTAAGAAGTATAATTGAAATAGTAATGAGTGGTTGTTCTGCACGAACTGCTCTAATCATTCTAGAAAGGATTTTAGGCTATTTCGCTTTCCTAGAGACGAAGAAAGAAGAAAACAATGGCTAATAAATAATTGGATACCCGGTAATTGAGAATACTTGTGCGAGCTAAATTCTACAATATTCTAATTGAAACTTCTTATTTTATATAAGGTATTTATTTCAAACACTTATTTTATAATTTCTGTAACTGTAGTATGGAACCCTATGGGCTTCAATATGCTTGATAAGTCAGCCTGTAGTAGAGGAGCTTTAGTTCTGAATATGCATGGCGATGGGTGGGACAATAAAAAACCGAATTAGTGTTTGTTTTCCGTTTCCCGCGCTTCCGGTTTTAAATGAATTAAGAGCTTAGCATATGTATTGTAGAAATTATTATATTTATATTTTAAATGATGGAACGAAATATATTTTTTAAATGGATATTTTAATTTTAGGTTATTTTAAATGGATATTTTAATTTGTGGATATTTTAGATGGATATTTTAATTTTATGGATATTTTAAATGTTGAAACAATGGAACGATAGAATGAGGATGATGGAATTAAGAGCTTAACATATGGTCATTTTAAATTGTAAATTAGCGCGTGGAAGTTAGCGGCAGGCCCGGGTTCGATTCCCGCCTCTGCATAAACTGTCGCCGTGTTCAGGTGGAGTACGATCACGTTAAAATGTGGATCCGTAAGTCCTTCCGAGAGGTTGGTGTTAGGGGAAGGAGGGTACGGTCCCTGTGGATGCCTCCCCACTGGGTTCCGGTCTAAATTGGGTGGCACTTCCTGGCCGTCCAAACAGTTACCTTACACCTTTCTGGTAGATCGCGCCAGCGAGTTTGCCACGGTCAGAATTTGCCACGGTCAGAATTCTCAAGGGTAGCGAACAGGCTGGTCGCCAAAGGCGGCTAGTATATAATACCGTTCAGTTATAACATTTATATTTATATCAATGTCATTTAGATCGTATAAATAAAATATAAACAGTCTGCCAAATTAACATACTTGATTTAATTTCACTGCTAAGTAACTTGATATAGTTTTCTTTAAACAAAGTCTACAAAAATCATCGTCTGCATAATTCTATTTCTATGGAATGTTTAATTTTTAATTTTTGCTAATATTTCGGCAATTTACGATTCTAAGAACTCGAAATATGCGCAGAGTTTAAAACGGTGAAGCAGAAAATAATCATATCATATTTGAAAAAATATATCCGTCAGAAACTATGGATTTATATACGGATCAGCCATACAAATATAAAGTATTATAAAGTATATTCTCAAGTAACATTGTTAAATATATAAATACTCAAATATATGAATAGAGTAAAAACAAAATCCAAAACTATGTAGCGTTAAAGGTGTAGCCTTTGAGAGCATTGCGATAATTTTACATCAGTATTTTTCTACTTATCTGACCATACGTCTAGAAAACTGTGAAATATTTTCAAAGTTATTCAACTGATAAAACGTGAAAGGTATCTACCTTGTTCTCATTCCATGGTGTTTGTGTATACTTTTCCCAAGTGTGTATAATGTAACTCTAAGGACAGAAATAAGTTTCGTAGAACATTTTCGTGGACGAAATTAATGTTTGTTGAAAGAATTTTCAACGCCCTTTTCCAGAGATATCTCTATTCCATTTTTCATAGAAGAGCTAACGGAAGAGAACATTGTATTGATAGTCAAATTATTATAGAAAGCATTTTAAAATTTTATTACATTAAGGGAAGAAATGACCTTTTAAATTTAATATAGCAGTATTTTTTCTTCCATAATTATTTAATAATATGTTACTGATATAAATATAATTGTGTAAAATTCTCACTTTCAGAAAATAGGATTATCATTATATTTGCTCCAATATTTTGAAAAATTTTATTTTTTTGGCGAATTATGTTTAAAATGTTTGAAGCTCTGATTCTACATAATGAATCGTAAAAGTTGTAGCTCTGCTTCTACATAATGTAGCACAAAAGTTGTTGATTGGGGTTTTTTGGCTCAAGACCAAAAAAATATATGCTGCACTAGACATATGGTATCGAAATACAGATGGATATATATGTTGAAGCTTTCCAAATCTGTATTATAACATTCCATCCGTTCTTTACTCTTTATCTGAACATTCCGTTTATGTCTAGTAAAGTGTGGAACGTTTTTCGAGTTACTCAACTGCTAAAACGCTAAAATGACCGTTTTCTCCTCGGCTTCATTCAATTACAGTTCAGAATAATTTATCCAAGGGTATACAATGAAATCCAGGAGTCAGAGATGTTTTTCTAATAATCTTTGGAGACGATCAAATCGAAAATACCCTGCAAAAGTTATTTGTTTAGAAAAATAGGTACAACATAATTTTGATGTTTTAAACAGTTACTGTTATAGCTCCAACATTTTCATTTCAATTCATTCATTACTTATTCTGATTATTTAATTTGCGTATTCTGATTGTGCAAAATTCTCGTTTCCTGAAAATTGGATTGCTATGAAATTCTCAAATACTTTTAAATGTTTAATTTTCGTTGCAAACTATGTTTAAACTATTTGAAGCTCCGATTCTACATAATGGAGCGTAAAAGTTGCATCATTTCGAATCTCCATGGCAACATTCTATTCGTTCCTTACACTTTATCTAAACGTTCCATTTATGTCTAGAAAAGCTTGAAACATTTTCGAGTTACTTAACTACTGAAACGCTGGTAAGTTCCTTCCACGGCTATTACATTTCAGAATAATTTACGCAAGTGTAGATAAAGTAACCCAGGGATCAAGGATGTCCTTACAAAAATGTATGGAGGAGCAAATGTTTCGATAGGAAAAATTTTCATGCAATATTATGTGACAAATTTATAACACCATTGTCGTGGATCCAGTTCATTTTAATCACGAGAGAACATACTTGTGTGATAGTTTTTATTTGTGATCAACAATTCACAATAGTCATTTATATATAAAAAAAACTCTTCTCTCCGGCTGTATGTAACGCTTGACGATAAATTTCGCGAACTTGATGACTCATTTAGGAAATATCGCCAACTTGGCGATATATGTTACTCTCGAATAACGAAAATATATTCCAAATTGCAAAAATGACGGCAAAATTTGATTTGTGGGACTTTTTCATCACCATGTGCTCCTAAAAGTCTTTATCTGTATTATAAATACATTTTTATTATATTTCAAATTACAAATCTACGTCATGTAATGTAGAATGTGTAGATTTAAGAAACTTTGTGATAGCATTCCAACCATCCCATATTCTTTAGTTAAACATTCCATTCGTGTCGAAAAAGTGTGTAACTTTTCACGAGTAATTTAACTATTCAAACGCAGCTAACAATTCCATCCTCGACTCCATTCCATTGCCTTTCCGTACATTTTACCCAAGTGTATATAATGTAACCCTGGGGGGTCAACCGTGTTCTTTCGAAAACATTTTGAAGAAGGAAGAAAATGTTTTTCAAGGGGAATTGCCTTGTCTTTTCATAGAGAATTCTGTTTCACATCACGTAGTAGTTGTTACAGAAGATAGCGTTGTGTGGATAAGAAATATAAATGTAACATTTTAAAACAGATAAATGAAAGAACTTGGTGTATAAGCTTTTAATCAAATTATAATGACGTAAACCATTGAGCTTAATTTCTACAGTTACATTAGAAACTTGTCAGTGTTTAACTTATTATTATCATGTGTTAAAAATGATCTCATCATATATATATATATATATATATATATATACATATATATACATATATATATATATATACATATATATATATATACATATATATATATATATATATATATATACGTATATATATATAAATATATATATATAAATATATATATACATATATATATATATATATATATATATATATATATACGTATATATATATATAAATATATATATATAAATATATATATATATATATATATATATATATATATATATATATATATATATATATATATATACATATATATATATATATATATACATATATACATATATATATATATACATATATACATATATACATATATATATATATACATATATACATATATATATATATATATATATATATTTGAAATGTAATAATAAGAATTATGTAAAAATAAAAAAATACAATTCAAGTAATATTAACATCACCATAGAAGCAAATTCAAAGCCATAATGCCGATAAGAGAAAAGAACAGCACCATCCCAAATTCGATGATTAATTAGAATTAAATTCATCGTCAGGTCTGAGTATTTAATTCCAATTAACCCAAACAAATGCCTGTTTCAGATTAAGCAATAGTACATTACTATAAATACTTAAACTCAGACTACAGGCAACAAAAAATGAAAAAAGGATACATTAAGAAAATTGTATTACCATGCGGCATGAACCATTCTTCTACCACGTGTATACACGATCAACCTCAACAGCTTAATCTAGAAGCACCGGAATGAACAAGTCGAAATTCTACCAGGGAGGCAGTACGAACGTTCACGGAGTTACTCCCAAACCCGTCCAGTAAGTCTAAGCTGGAGACTGGACAAGCAATTCAGAATACAACTTCCCAAATATGCAAACATGAATATGAATATGAATCAAAGATGAAAATTCTTACTAAACAAGTAATTCATATGAAAAATGGATAATCGAGAATGCCACTATACACCATTATAAGGGCGCTCAAAACGTAGTTTCAATACTGACAAAAGTTACATTTTTTTGCGAAAATAAAATTCAAAACATTAATGTTAATGCATCTTATTTTCCTATTTTTTGATTTTTCTAATGTTTTTGACTTAGTTTATTATTTTTCATTTTTATTTATATAATTAATAATTATATATAATATATATATATACACATACACATACACACATATATATATATATATATACATATATACACATATACATACACATACACATACATATACATATTTTTTTTTTTTTTTTTTTTTTTTTTTTTTTTTACTGTATGTTAGTCACTATAATTGGGAATGTTTTCTAGGATGTTATCGAGTGAAATTTGATACACTGAGTTGATAATTTTAATAACAAACTTGGGGGGATATGCATTATTAGTCGTTGTACTCAATAATTCCATAAAGTGCGCTAATTTATAATCTTCATCACAAATTTTATTGATTCTAAGAGCCTGGTTTATTATAATATTTCTAAATACAGATATATGCAAACAAGAGTCAAAATGTTGAATTTTTGATGTATTAAATTCAAAATCCTGTCTTTTATCATACAAGTTTATAACCATATTACAATTTTGTAAATTTAAATTTAAATCTAAAAAGTTTGCAACATTTGTGTCATTATTACTTGCATTTAATTGTAAATTTTTTGGATAAAAGTTTAATACTATAGGGATATTATTATTTGGGGATACACATAAAATGTCATCTAAATATCTAAACATGTGCATATGCAAGCTTGGATTAATGTTTTTTTCATAGAAGAATAAATACAGATTAGCTAACAATGATGAGGCACACACCCCTTGTGGGATACCAACCTGTTGTTTAAAAAAAGTACCACCATGTTGAATATAATTCTCATAAAGAGTGAAGTTAAGTAATTTTTTAAATAGAAAATTTGAATATTTTAGGTTGATATTATATTTTTCAAAAATTCCTAATATAACTTTATACAGATCATCTATATTAATATTATTAAACAAATCTTTGAAATCAAAGGTATAAATACTACGAATATTTGTAAGAGTTTTCAATTTCTTAACTAATTCAAAACTGTTTTTTACAATATGACAATTATTTGAGATTTCATCTGACAAGGATATTTCATGTAATATCTTTAATAATAATTTTCCAGCATTAGTAATGTAAGAATTATGCCCACTGGTAATGGTTCGAAAAGCAACAGGGGATTTATGAAACTTGGGTACTAAAACAATATATGGAATGTTATTACAACTATTTTTTAAATGGATTTGCTTATATTTGGCTGATATTCTATTGTATAAGATTTTAAGGTTAGTTTTATGTAAATTATAGATTTGATTATTAAGTAAGTGTGACTGAAGGGTATTTTTATAGTAATATTTACATATAATTGAGTAGTTTCCACATGCTTTATCGACATATGTAATGACAAAATCATTTTGTATTTCTTTAATATCATTTTTAATTGAATTAAGTTTATATGAATTATTAATTTTCTGATTATATATATAATGATTTAAGTATTGCTCTATTAAGACTCTCCAGGGTTTAAAGGCTTCTACAGGGATTTGATATTTATAACTGATTTTATAGATAAATTTATTTAAGTCAAGAAATAAACCTTTACAAATTAATTTATGTTTAAATTTAGTAGGTAGACGGTATTTAGTACCCAGTAACATCAGTGATCTTAGTGCATCATAATTAATAATATTTAGATTTCCCGTTATAACATGCCCATGGTGCTTATCTACGAAGTCTTTGTATTTTTCTAAATGACAGTAGTAATATGACTCTTTATCCAATTCATAGTTTTGATTAATATCTACTAATTTGGCAATTTGATTATAGTTGAAAATATAACGTCCTAGCGGTTTATCATATTTATAAGCAATTTTAGGATTTACATGTTTGACTGGAAAGTAATTGGAAACCGATTTTAAAAAATTATTTATCTTCAGATTATTTAAGACAGAATTAGTAAAATTCAAATTACAATATTCGTTTATTTTAGTATTTTGTTTTGATTCGTCATTAAAGTTTACGTCTGTGACATATAAATAACCATTAAGATTTATACTTCTGGTAATGAGCAAATCAGAGAATAAATGTTTAAAATGAACGTTATCAAATGCAGTACTTAGAAAAAGGTTATATACCATATTTAATTGCTGTTTTTTAATTGCGAAAATCCAGTTTTTACATTGTTTCCAATCAAAAGTAATTTTAAAATTTGCATGTTGCTGAAGGATGGCATTTTTTAGTTCAGATAATGATGGCAATTTTTTATTATATTTACTTGCTCTTTTAGTTCTTTTTAATTTACTTTTATGATTGTTGAAGGAATTATAAATATTATGGTCTTCATTAGGAGAATTAAAGGACTTTTTAACTATATTATGATGATTAAATATTTGATTGAGTCCATATGGAAAAATAGTTTTATGTGCACAAATGAATTCATTTTCAAGAAACAATCTGTCATAGTAATTTTTTTGAATACACAGAATACTAATTTCAATGTTGTCGAACCCATGTTTAGAAAAATGTTCGTATTCAAATTTTGATTCATTAAAGGAAGTTGCATTATTTGAAAAATTTTTTATGTGATTCCTGTGTACGTTAATACGGAGATGCAGAGGGCTGCTGGTTTGACCTATATATGACATATTACATTTTTTACATACAATTTGGTAGATACAATTATATGTTTTACAGAAGACAAGATTATTGTTACAATTGATCTGATTACTATTAGCAAACGGACAAGTTTTACATCTATTAGATTTACAAGATTTAAATTTAAGTGTGTTATTTAGTGATGTATGGCTATACGATTGAAAGTTATATGAAGTGAACAAGGAATACTGGCTGGAAGTACCGAATGAAGATGGAATAGTCATAGAGGATAAAGGATATTGTTGGTAGCTGGATAACGATCTAGGAGAACCCCAACAAGTTCTCGAATACCGAGCTTGGATGTTAGAGAGCATCCAGTTGCCAGTCGCTAATTTTTTATAATAAGACATCATGTAATAGGGAAAGATTGTAACCTTTATTTCCCCAAAATAAAGGCACTTGCATTAAAAAAAAGTGACTCTTTATCCAAGAATGCACCTTAATTCAATTACAAAGGTGGAGACACAATTAGAACATATGAAAGGTACCATTATTTTTCAAACTAATGGATCATCTAAAACACTTTGAAAATATATAGACTAATGTGTAGACACATTAAAACCTGGATTAAATAAATGCTTAGGAATAAGCAAAACTAGGATAGATGTGGAAAAATATACATATACACATTGACTATTCCAGAATAAATTGATTCAAATTAACATCCATCAATACAACATGAAACACAATTTTTATTTCAGAACTAATATAATTTAAGAATAATATAGGAATAATACAACCATTGCTGTAAATACAGGATTCAAATTCTTCCAATAAATATACATTGATTTAATGGTTCAACAAATCAGAGATTCAACGTATGAAAGGCTACGTACGATCACAAAAAACAATAAGATATTCAATATATGAAAAACTAAGATCGATCACAAAAACAATGGCTAAGAATAGAGTTATTACCTAGGAATACAATTACAAGACATTTTAAAGTGATAAGATTAGGGATAATGAGATAAAAATAAAGTTAAAATTTGACACCAATTCAGCGCAAATGCAGCTAACTTTAGTGTAATTCAGTTCTAACTAATTAAAAATGAATATTACCACAGAAACTCGTAAACAACTAGACAGAAAATAAGAAACCAATATAAAATACGCGCATAATGCAGCAGACAAGTATATGGGTAAATATTTGAAATGTAATAATAAGAATTATGTAAAAATAAAAAAATACAATTCAAGTAATATTAACATCACCATAGAAGCAAATTCAAAGCCATAATGCCGATAAGAGAAAAGAACAGCACCATCCCAAATTCGATGATTAATTAGAATTAAATTCATCGTCAGGTCTGAGTATTTAATTCCAATTAACCCAAACAAATGCCTGTTTCAAATTAAGCAATAGTACATTACTATAAATACTTAAACTCAGACTACAGGCAACAAAAAATGAAAAAAGGATACATTAAGAAAATTGTATTACCATGCGGCATGAACCATTCTTCTACCACGTGTATACACGATCAACCTCAACAGCTTAATCTAGAAGCACCGGAATGAACAAGTCGAAATTCTACCAGGGAGGCAGTACGAACGTTCACGGAGTTACTCCCAAACCCGTCCAGTAAGTCTAAGCTGGAGACTGGACAAGCAATTCAGAATACAACTTCCCAAATATGCAAACATGAATATGAATATGAATCAAAGATGAAAATTCCTACTAAACAAGTAATTCATATGAAAAATGGATAATCGAGAATGCCACTATACACCATTATAAGGGCGCTCAAAACGTAGTTTCAATACTGACAAAAGTTACATTTTTTTGCGAAAATAAAATTCAAAACATTAATGTTAATGCATCTTATTTTCCTATTTTTTGATTTTTCTAATGTTTTTGACTTAGTTTATTATTTTTCATTTTTATTTATATAATTAATAATTATATATAATATATATATATACACATACACATACACATATATATATATATACATATATACACATATACATACACATACACATACATATACATATTTTTTTTTTTTTTACTGTATGTTAGTCACTATAATTGGGAATGTTTTCTAGGATGTTATCGAGTGAAATTTGATACACTGAGTTGATAATTTTAATAACAAACTTGGGGGGATATGCATTATTAGTCGCTGTACTCAATAATTCCATAAAGTGCGCTAATTTATAATCTTATATATATATATACATATATATATATATATATATATCTATATAATAAAAGGCAATGTCTGTCTGTCTTATACACTATACGTTTCGCGACCGCGCGTCGGAGAGCTACGAAATTTGGCAATCGGAGACCCGGGGGGGAGGGAAGGGGACACGTGAAAACCGACTTTTAAAATTTTAATTATTTTTTTATTTATTTAATGTTTTATGCGATTTCGACCGTGTTTTGCCCTTTTCGCCCTTTTTTCTCCACGATCCAGACGTCGTAGAAAAAAACAAATTACACCATCGGAAAGAGCAGAGAATTTCGAGTAAAAATATATCAATTTCAAATCTGAATTTTGATTTCTAATATTTTTTAAAGATTTTAAAACAAAAGTCACTTTTTGCTCAAGAAAACGATTTTTGGTTTTTAAATTCTCGCATCGTGAAAAGTACTCATAATTTCGACTAATAATTTACATTTTTAGAAAGGCCAAACATCTGGCATTCTTACAAGTCCAATCTGGTCAAGAAATAACTAAAATTGGCCCCTGGATCGGAATTTTAAAGAAGTCATGATTTTAAAATTTATCGGCGGGCGAAAGAAGTTCCCATTTCCCATCACCGGTTTCCCCCCAAGCAGGCGTTTCAATGGCGCCGGTTTGTGTCTAGGTGGAGGTGACGTCACGGTTCTGAATATGCATAGCGATGGATGGGACAATAAAACACCGAATTAGAGTTTGTTTTCCGTTTCCCGTGCTTCCGGTTTTAAATGAGTTAAGAGCTTAGCATATGTATTGTAGAAATTATTATATCTATATTTTAAATGATGGAACGATATGGATTTTTAAATGGATATTTTAAATAGATATTTTAATTTGTGGATATTGTAAATGGATATTTTAATTTTATGGATATTTTAAATGATGGAACGATGGATATTTTAATTTTATGGGTATTTTAAATGATGGAACGATGGAATGAGGTTGATGGAATTAAGAGCTTAGCTTATGGTCATTTTAAATTGTAAATTAGAGCGCGGGAAGTTAGCAGTAGGCCCGGGTTCGATTCCCGCCACTACCTAAACAGCCGCCGTGTTCAGGCGGAATACGATCACGTTAAACATGTGGGTCCGTAAGTCCTTCCGAGAGGTTGGTGGTAGGGGAAGGAGGGTACGGTCCCTGTGGATGCCTCCCCCACTGGGTTCCGGTCTAAATTCGGTGAATAAAAAGAAAGTTATGGAGATTGTCGCGGAGGACGCAGTAGCCCAGTGGTTAGCGCGCGGGAATTGCACTCGGTAGGCCCGGGTTCCATTCCCCCCACTGTCAAAACTGCTGCCGTGTTCACGCGGAGTACGATCACGTTAAACATGTGCGTTCGTAAGTCCTTCCGAGAGGTTTGTGGTAGGGGAAGGAGGGTACGGTCCCTATGGATGCCTTCCACACTGGGTTCCGGTCTAAATTGGGTAAATAAAAAGAAGGTTATGGAGTTTGTTGCGGAGGGCACGGTAGCCAAGTGGTTACGCGCAGGAACTGCACTTGGTAGGCCCGGGTTCGATTCCCGCCACTGCCGAAACTGCCGCCGTGTTCACGCGGAGTACGATCACGTTAAACATGTGGGACCGTAAGTAATTCCGAGAGGTTGGTGGTAGGGGAAGGAGGGTACGGTTCCTGTGGATGCCTCCCCCACTGAGTTCCGGTCTAAATTGGGTGGCACTTCCTGGCCGTCCAAACAGTTACCTTACACCTTTCTGGTAGTTCGCACCAACGAGTTTGCAACGATCAGAATTTGCCACGGTCAGAATTTTCAAGGGTAGCGAACAGGCTGGTCGCCAAAGGCGGCTAGTATATATATATATATATATATATACATATATATATATATATATATATATATATATATATATACATATATATATATATATATATATATATATATATATATATACATATATATATATATATATATATATATATATATATATATACATATATATATATATATATATATATATATATATATACGTATATATATAAATATATATATATATATATATATATATATATATATATATATATATACGTATATATATATATATGTATATATATATATATATATATATATATATATATATATATATATATATATATATATATATATATATATATATATATACATACATATATATATATATATATATATATATATATATATTAATATATGTATATACAGTGCAACTTGGATAGTTCGAAGCTGACCCCTGGACCACGAAGCGGACCACTAAAAAAATTTGAATTATCCACGACTTCGATTTAAAAAAGTTACATCTTTTAACTTTAGTTTCAGGTCCACTAAATGCTTGAAATGGCTAGTCTGTCAATAAAATAATAATAATTTAGCAATATCATGGTATGGAGGACTTAAACACTATATGTATGTAAACAAAATAAGATTTACGTGAGCTGCATACATTTACGTATTACATTCAATACAGAAAATTATAGTTTTAGAAAAAATTGTGCAATGTTTGATTGTTTTGTAGAGTTTCAGTCGTTTTGTAGAGTACAGTCGTTTTGGCAAAATCATCAAGCATTTTTAGTGAATGGAAAACAGCTTCACTAACGTTTGTTTGTCCTTCAATGTGCCGACGAAATTCGCCTAGATGAAAAAGCGCTTCCGACGATGTAGGGATTGGCGTTTCTTCTTCTTCCTCCTGTATATCAGCCTCGATATCGTACTCCGCTGCACTCGTCTTATTTAACACTTTTGAGAAAATGTCTTGATCTGACAGTTCTCCACAAATTTCCACGTTTTCTTCCAAATTGACATATTCTTCGAATGTCACGCCTATATTGTTACCCCATGCGTCCGATGGGGGGGGGGGGGCATTTTCTTCTATGAACTCAGCTGGGTCAGTTTTATTGGTAAATCCTGCCTTTCGAAAACAATTTGCTATTGTTATTTCCGTTACTTGAGACCATGCATTGTGACACAATCGTGCTGCATCAAGGACACAGTTTTATTGTTTTTGTCCTTGAAAGAATCTGTCAAGAGGTTTCGAACGAAAAGGCATCTGTAAAAATGCTTGAGATTCCTTATGATGCCCTGGTTCATCGGTTGCACAACTGAAGTCATATTTGGTGGGAAAAAGTAGCTTTTACATTGTCCATATGTGGAATAGAGTTATGCGTAGTGCAATTGTCAATAAACAAGACACTTTTTCTGTTCTTTTGTAGAGACGTTTTATAAAGTTTCAGCATATCTTTAAAAATTTCTGCAGTCATCCAAGCTTTTTTATTTGATCTATACTCTACTGGTTTTGATTTGACATTTTTGAAGCATCTTGGATTAGCATATTTGCCTATCATGAGCAAAGGCAGCTTTTCACTGCCATCCATGTTAGCCCCAACCATTAAAGTGACTCGTTCCTTACTGTTCTTTCCCCCAATGCCACGCTCTCCCTTAAACTCTAATGTCTTGTCTAAAGCACATTTGAAAAACAACCCAGTTTCGTCAACGTTGAAAATGTCTTTAGCCGGTATTCTCTCAATCATTTGTAAAGCATTGTCTTTCCAAACAGTTGCTGTTTCTTGATTGAAACTTCCACTTTCACCACAGATACGCCTAAAGGAGATTCCATTTCTTTCCTTAAATCCATCCAACCAATCAGTGCTAGCCTTGAAATCACATTTTCCGAAACAGGCAGAAAATTCTTCCGCTCATGCTCGAATAAGGGGGCCACTCAGAGGAATGTTTTTGTCCCGTGCTTGTTTAAACCACTTCAACACGCACTCGTCGACTTCAGAATTGTCCGGTTCTCTAGTTCGTTTGCGATACTTTCCATTTCCACGTGTAGCAGCAACGTTACTCAAAATTCTGTCCTTATTTTTCAAAAAAGTAGACAAAGTGTTCGGAGCTATCCCGTACTCGTTGGCTATTTGGCATTTCCTCTTCACACCCTTTTCCACATCGCGAATGACGGTGATCTATTCAGCAAACGTTAAATTCTTGTATTGAATGCATGGTTTACACAAAGATATCGTGAATGCTCACTAGCGAAACTCTCACAACACTATAGACACACTGACAGTAGGAAGCTTAAATGACGTCTGAAGCCGGTTGAACCAACACCTTCTGTAGGTTGAACGCTTGAACCGGGCGAACAGGTAGCGGGAAGGGGGGGGGGGGGTTCAGCTGTAACTTGTTGAACAGGTGGGGGTATTCCGACGATGATTTCTTAACGATAAAAGGCCGAAAAGTTGTTATGGTTCGAGAGTTTTTATAAAAAACTTCGAATTAAGGAAGTTGAACTTCGAATTATCCACGATTTTTTAACATTCATGCAATACAAAGTTCAAGGGACCAAGAGAAATCTTTGAATTAAAGACGATTTCGAATTAGAGACTTTCGTTTTTTCCTAGTTGCAGTATATATATATATATATAATGAGAACATTTTTAACACGTGATAATAATATTAAATGCGAAAATTAGAAACTTTCCCATATCAACAACAGAATGTTCTAATGATTTGATATGGGAAAGAGAAACATGGTAAGGTTTATGACTGTTTATAATTTTACAATAATGAGGGGGAAGGATGAATTCTTCTTATATTGTCTTTGGATTTTAACAACGTTCTATAGGAATTTGGTATCATTTCCTCTTTACTCCTTTGAAAAATCTAGGTCTATTCATTCGAGCTACAGGCATTGGAGAAGTGCTACGGGAATTATGGCCATACCGGGAGTGTGCCGCGGCCTAGCAGCATGCTGTAACCGGGGATTTAAGGGGTCACAATCCCCCCTTAGGATTTTTTTAGCATATTGCCCGTTAGCCTTTCCATCCATTTTTATTCCATTTGTATCCTATTTCTATCTTATTTTATTATATTTCGTATAATGAAAAATGCTGCATTGCGCTTTTCATTTATATGATTTTTAACTCGAACCTTTTAATCTTATAGTGCTTTATCAATTTGTATTATATTTATATATATATATATATATATATATATATATATAAATATAATACAAATTCGAGTTCGAGTTCTAATTCGAGAGACATATTTTGCCTCACAATCCTTTCCCTTTAAAAATGCTATATATTGTAGGGAATGTAAAAGCTTATCTTTAAACTCATGAAAGCTTAAGGGATGAAATATCTTATTTGTGTTGCCAACGCTAAGCCATAAATTAATAAATTAATTATTTTGATGTGGTATAAAATGTGAAATAAGAAGATTATCTAAAAAAATATTTAGAAAATCGAACATATTAAAATGCTGGGAGACAAAAAGAGAAGCATTTTCAAATATTGAGTAATTGATTGGAGCAAAAAGGGGCTTTGAAAGATATGATTAAAGCGTTAAATATTAATTTTTAGCTTATCAAAAAACTGATGCGAAAGTATTGCATAATTAAATGCATATTCCTTTGAGAATGTGAAGTGTGTGAAATATGAAAATTAACATTTTCTAACGTTGTGAGAGGAAATATACAAGAAGCAAAGATATGTGTATTTTGCTTCAAATCATTACAGTAAACGTTATTTTTAATATGCTTTTGAATATTTTAAGAAGTTTAGCACTTTACCTATATACATAATATAATGTATAAAGTATAATGTATAAAGACGAGGTCGAAATTTCGAATTCGAGTCTTCGACGGAAGATTATGTTTTAAGCATCTCTGAACACAAATGTAAAATCTTTAAGGTGATGTCTGTGTGTACGTGCGTAAGTATGTCTATGTGTGTGTGTTAGTGTGTGTGTGAGCTAGTGTGTGTGAGCTAGTGTGTGTGTTAGTGTATGTGTGTGTGTATGTGTCTGCGTGGAAACCTATTAATTTTAAAAGCATTCGACTATTCGGACAATCCCCAAATTTTCCAATGAAATTTTGAAAAAAATCATTATAAATTAGAACCTTTAATAAATATATAATAACCTTCAATAGTGTTACGTAAATAATCACTTTTCATGTAATTTTTAATTAGAAAACAAACGCGGCACACTTTAGAATGCTAGCATCAGCCGTACGCGAGATATTGCACGTTTTTCTAATAAATTTATTAAAAAAAATTACATAAAATTAAAAATATTAACTATTGTGATATATGTTCAATATTCTAGAAATATTATGCGACAACTATGTTAACATCATTCTCGTGGATATAGGTCCTTCTATTCACGAGATAAGATATATGTGTAATGATTTTGTAGTTTACGACCGACAATTTGCCAATAGTCATTTATATATGTAAAAAAGTTCTTTTCTCCGTCTTTATGTAACTTCTGGCGATGCATTAGTTGAATTTGGCAACTCAAGTAGCAAAATTTTGCCAACTTGGGAATATGTCACCCTAAATTGATGAATATATGCTCAAAATTGCAAAAATGATGCTAAATTAACAGAAATTAAAATATTTTGGTATATGGAATGTATTGCTTATTGCGGATGCAATCCATATTCATAATTGCCAATTTAGATTTGGGCGAAATATCTGTTAAGGAGCTCAAGGCCCTACAAGGGCTATAGTACTATGATGATGATGATGATGACGAAATATCAGTTAATTTTGAACTTCAAAAAAGTTTTACGCCAAATGTAAAATTCCATATTGGAAGCATTATGCCGTAGATCTTATGCATCATTTATTCACAGTGAAAGGAGTAAATTGATTGCACTATGTGAGGAAGGTGTATGATCTTTATACTTCAGATTTTGTATAGTATCTTGTATATAATTGATAAAAAATATCAGGAGATTTAAAGTTAATGCCTACTGGATACTTTGCAAATATTACATTAGTTTCAAGCG
Source organism: Amaurobius ferox (assembly GCA_951213105.1). NCBI lineage: Eukaryota > Metazoa > Arthropoda > Arachnida > Araneae > Amaurobiidae > Amaurobius > Amaurobius ferox. The sequence goes on along the minus strand of OX578143.1, from coordinate 124,931,765 downwards.
AGTCATAGATGAAAATTTGAATTTTTCCCTGCATGAACTATTAACTCCAAAATATCAGTATGTCGAAATACCTATGTATCAAACATCAATAGGATAAGAGTTATGAGTTATATGGAGGAAATTACATTTTTGTTAGTAATTTCGAAATTACTTACAAAAAACTGAAAACGCAATTATGTTAAATTAACAACTATGTTAAAATTGCTAAAACGGCCAGTAATTCTTCGAATGACGACATAAATTACAGAACGATAACCTGCTGCGCTTACAATGCATTTCACCAAGGATAAATGGACAGTACTGTTTAGTAGATGATGTACTGTTTAGTAGATATTATGATCTCGAGATATACAAAATTTTACTTTTCGACAGCGAGCATATATATGTACCTCTGGATATAATCAAACTAATTGCATGAAATATGGTATACTTAATTTAATCACTAAGAAAAAGTAAACTTATCAATGTTTTGCAAGTTCTAATATAAATAAAACTCTAATTTGTATTATTATCTCAAAAGATAGAAATTATTACCTTTTTAAGCTATATTTATTTTCTCCGTGCTGTCTATCCAGGTGGTATTTAATTTTGAGGAAAAAATGGGCAAACCCCCATACCAAAGAAAAATGATGATTTATTTTTTCTTCTTACTATTTTTACACGTTTTATATTATTATAAATCATCAATTCCAATGATCCAACAATCCCTTTCAAAATCAAGAAAATATTGCAAATTCCGTTTGGTGGCAACTTTTAATTCACTTTGGACCAAAGTTTATTAATTCCATAGATGGCGTTTGATAAAGTAATAATTAAGTAATAAAGTAATAATGAAGTAATAATTAGCGTGGAAAGTGATGTTGGAGTTTTCTCGACATCTGACTGAAATTAATAATTTTCAATGTCATGGCTGTTCCAAAATTAGACAGTGCCAACATAAAGGAGGATGGAAAATTTTATAATCATTTTCTCCTGAGTCCGTTCTTCTTTGACGGTTGACCACTACTGCCATCTATTGTCAAAACACTTAGAAATCCCTCTTATGTTTTTCCTTTCTACGTTTGCGGACATAGTGCTTGGATAGTGATTACGCTGATTTCGCATTATTTTGTGGTAACGTCTGTGGAGTGCTGTTCTTTGCATTTTGTGGTGATTTGGATGACAACTAATTTAGTCATTCGAAAACTGAGTGGTATTATTTAGGTAGCGTCAGCTTATGTAACACCCGGGCAACGCTGGGTGATTCGTTCTAGATATATAATTTTGGAAACGTATGTATGTTAACATATATTTATAGGAATCATTGATTTAACACTTTTGATGCAAAATATAGGAGTCTCGTGGATTCTGAGATGACTAGGCATTTTATCCAAGCAAATGTCTAATGAAATGACTAGCTTTTTGTTATTAAAGAATAATATTATCTAGAATATCTGGTTAATAAGAATCTTGGCATAAACAATAACTAATCATCATTAACTAACATGATTAGTTAGTAAATACTAATATTTGACTGCTATTCACGCAACGTTATTAACACTTTACAACATAGTTGAAAAGTGTTTATGATTTTGTCATTCATTCTGTCTGTCTGTCTGTCCGTTAGCACGATAACTGCCGTAAAAATGGCTTAATCAAAATGAAATTTTAGTATGTTGTTCAGACGGTCTGTGGGACCTATGGCAATATAAATGAATAACATCACCCAATTAGTTTTGAATTGAACCCGGGTTGAAAAAATCAAATACATTGAAACCTATGGGACCTCATTTTTCAAACATTTTTTAAGCGAATGTAAAATTCACAAATTGCTTCGAAAGTTTTAAGAAATATTCAAATTATCCCATAAAATATATACAAAAATTTCAGCAAAATATATTCAGTAGTTTTTAAAATAAAAATTAAAATAATAATTACACCCTTCAATGAAGAGATCACCGGACCATTATATGAAGAGATCGCGTGACCAGCATCAAAATAAAATATAAATATGGCATCCATCTTGTGTTAAAATCGTGATTTTTAAAGTTCCCTTTAATTCCTTATTGAGTTTTGTATCCGTACTAAAACCGTTTTATTTTTGCTTAAATTCTGTGCATCTACATACTGAAACAACGCAATTACAATATATTTGAGTTTAAATGATCATCAAATTTTGATTATTTTTACAACGAAGCCTATTTTTCACTTATGGAGAATTTAAACACCAAAAGACGTAGAATGAGTTGTATAAGAATTGCTGCCTTTCTTTAGCTCATGCCTTTCTTTCCCTCAATTATTTAGCTCATGGAGTCTGCAATACAGCTGATATGAATAAAATATTCATTGATTTAACACAGAGAAGAAGACGATTTTTTCGATGACGTTTTAAGCATAGAGTTAAATTACTTGTACCTCCATGGTTTTAAGTTTTTAAATAAAATAAATTATTATAGAATTGTGATGAATGAAAGGAATGGAAAAAGTTTATGAATAAAATGCTGCTTTTATAGAGAGAGCCAGGCGATTTATATTTCGATGACGTCATTTGAATAAAGTTAATTTGTTTTCGATGAAGTTTTTAAATATAATAAATTATTGTAGTATTATAATAATTTTAAAAATATTATTGAGGAATGTATCGCATTTTAGAGATATTTAAATCAGGCAATTTATATTTCAATGCCTTCATTTGAAAACAATGAACTTCAGTTCATTGTTTTCGAAGAAGTTTTAAGTTCCAAATATAATAAGTTAATGTAATATTGTGACAATTTTAAAAATATTACCGAGGAATGTATCGCATTTTAGAGATGTTTAAATAAAATTGCATTGAAGTTGGAAAGTGTTCCATAATCAATGCTTTAAACATGATTGATTTCTTGTTATAATGATATTTTTATGACATCTTCCTCGTCATACATTACTTCGTGATAGCCATCTTTGTCTTTTGTGAATACACCCTGTATGTATTATATATATGAATATGAATATATGTTAAGCATGTCTCATCAAAAGGGACATACCTGATTAGATGACTTTCAGAGTTGATGTCCCTTTGCGGGTGTGAATATTATAAAGTGTGTGAGAAAATTTTGCAATCGCGAATTTATAAACCGACTGTAACTAATTCCCAGAAATAAATGCTGCTTGCTGTGTAATTTACGATTCATGTATTTAAAGTACTTTACATCACAAACGTTTGCCATTTACAATGGGTTTTTAACACCTTCCAACTTAGCTGAATAGTGTTTATGTCTTTGGTCATTCTGTCTGTCTGTCTACCGTAAATATAATAACTTCTGTAAAAATGACTTTATCAAAATGAGATTTTAGTATGTTGTGGAGACGGTCTATGGGATGTTTGGGAATCAAGATGAATAATAACATCCTATTAGTTTTGGATTTAACCCATATAAAAGGAACGAACTACATTGAATCTGATGGGACTTCATTTTTCAAATCTTTTTTAAGGGAAGTTAAAATTCACAAATCACTTTAGAAATTTTAGAAAGTTTTCAAATTATCCCATAAAATGTGTAAAAAAATTGGAAGTAAAATATGCTAAGTAGTTTTATAAATAAAAGTTGAAATAATAATTACATCCATGATATATGAAGAGACCACGTGATTCATTGCAAAATAAAAGATGCATTTTATTTTTTTTACACTATGCATAGCGTAGTTGTTTAAAGATCGCTTAAATTTTTATTTAGTGCTGCATCCGTCATGAAACCGCTTTAATTTTACTTATTATCTGTGCATCTAAATCCTGTGTCAACGTAAGTACAATATTTTTGATTTAAATTGATCATTAAACTTTGATTATTCCTACAACGAAGCCCCATTTTAACGCTATACTAAAGCATGTAAAATGTAAACAAATCAAACGATTATAAAGAGAATGAAGAATGTGAACAATCAAGCAAGTTGTATAAGAATTGCTGATTTTTTTTCACGCAAAATTATTTACCTCTGGATTCGAATAGAAGTGATATGAATGAAATATTCGTTGATTTTACATAGAGATGCATACAATTTATATTTCAATAATGTCATTTGAGTTGAGCTCATACTGTGTAGCTAGTATTGTCTTTTTCGATGAAGTTTTAAGTTTTAAGTATAATAAATTACTGTAGTACTGCAATAATTAAAAAAAAATATGAGCATAGAATGTATCACATTTTAGAGACGTTTAAAAAAACTTGCATTTCAGTTGGAAACTGTTTCATAATCAATGCTTTATGCACGAATGATCTTTCTTGTTTATTTATGAAGTAAATTGAAACTCTTTGTATTAAGGTTTATATATATGCTAGAAATAATTTCTCGCTGCTGACTTGATTTTATATACTCGCAGTCTAAAAGCATTGAGGTGCTCGCGAGCAACAGGTTACGCTACTCTGCATTAGACAATGCCATAAATTTTTAATTCATTCGCTTTATAGTCATGTTCGTTACTAAACTATCCGCCTGAGGCACTGCAATTATTTTTATTCATTCGGACATGATCCCTTTACGACAGATAGATCTAACGTGTACACTCATGGAACTTACCTTACAATGTTATAGTGATGCTGAAGGATTTTCCTTAAAATAAGTATTGTAAGGAAAATACAAAAAGCACCAATTCTAATAATTTTTCTAATTTTTTTTAATCATTAATTTGTAATTATTTTAATCACTTATATCATTCAAATAATTTTCTAATAATTAATGAAAAATTAATTTTTAATAATTTGAATCAGTTGAATCATTCTAATAATTTTCTAATATCTTAATCTCATGTTTTAATAGTTTAAAATCTTTATATGTTTTCTAAAATTCTTGAAAATTTTGAAAATATATTTAACATTAAAGAATTTTCACTGTTGCTTCAGCATTTTAGTGCGGTTTTTATATGCTGTAAGATATGCTGTAAGTAATAATACTACAATATACAAAGAAAGTAATCGAATAAATAATTACTACTAATTTTATAACTTTCTTTTTCAATAGTAGAAGCCAAATACTTTCCGATATATCGCACACACATTCTGTCAAACATAAATATAAATACATCCTTATAGCTGCAACTCTGTTGTAATTATATGTATATGTTGTAAGCATATGCTGTAAGTAATAATTATACTCTATAAATATTTATGTGTATATGCTGTAAGAAGCATATACTGTAAGTAGCAAGTAAATGCTGTAAGTAATAATACTATATTCTGTAAGTAATAATACTATATATCCTGTAAGTAATAAGTTTATGCTGTAAGTAAAGATACTATATGCTGTAAGTAATGATACTAAATGCTGTAAGTAATAGTACTTTCTATTTATGAGATATTTTTTTAAATTGTGGTAATTCATATTCTCTCATTCGCTTATTCATCTTCACAAGGACAGTGTAAATAGCGAATTTCTAAAGATTGCATTACAAGTCTTCAAGTTTGCGTAACAAAATATAACAGAATCTAAGATGAAACCAAAGTCAGAAAAAACTAATTAAATTATTTTTCTTCCTTGTTCGGGTCCAGAAAATTCAATTTAATAAAGTTTCTCAATCCTTTATGATGCTATTCAAACTTCTCAAATGAAAGTCATAACGATGTATAAAAAAAGTTACTGCTTTCGCCTTATGAAATATTTTGCTATTTCCCGGAAAATATTTTACAGTTTTTTTCAAGTTAGTAAATATTTTACAGTTTTTTTCAAGTTAGTGGCACAAAATAATTGTATACATTTGGCTGATTTATATTAGTATGAATAATTTTGATACCATCAACATTCACAACGTAGTTCATATTATTAGTTTACTGTATACTATAAAAATACTATATAATATCGTCATTATTAATAGATTTAACATAGTTTTCTAAAAAAATATTGTATAGCGTTTTTAAAATTCGAATAATTAGTGTTCAAATCATGATAAGTAACACTTGTTATATTTCTTTAATTTTTCACATAATCTGTCTTTACATAACATTTTGATAGTATTGGGCGCATGTGTTTTTGTTATCGAACCAGTACTTTACAGACAAAGAGAGCAAGTGAGAGAGAAAGACAGAAAGATAGATATATAGATAGAGAAGGATAAAGAGATAGATAGAGAGAGAAAGAGAGGGGAGGGAAATGGAGGGGAGAGAGATTTTAAAACGTGATTTTATCCATTCCATCCAACTCCATTGCATCCATAAAAACCTTGAAACTAAAAAGTTTCGCTTAAACAGTACTTCCTGAGTTTATTAGTGCGTATAAGAAAAAAAATCGTTACTTTTCCTTCAGTAAATGTATAAAGAACATGTTGTAATAGATTCGAAAACCAGTCTTGAATTTCGATGAATTTGTACGTTTTGATTACGAGTTGCTCAATTCAAATGAAATTTGATACGGTTCTTTAAATCGGCACATTTAAGTGGCAATGTCATCAACTTGAGAAAAGCTTTTACAAATGTGACGCTCTCGATCAGCGGTGGTAGCCCATTTTAATATTCGAATGCCAAACATTTTTAAATAAGATTTCGTGAATTAGAGACGTGCCGAGTAGTTTATTAATACTGAAATGCAAACACCCTTAGTTCTTCGCTTCCTTATTAGCTGAACGACTTCGCCAAGCTCATCCCCCAGCTTGCAACGCTTGCCAACCCCAAAACTTGCTTCGTAAGTTGGAAGGCTTCGTCTCCTACTTCTGGTGATATCGCGATTTCGTGCGGCCTGCTATTAAGCATGGTTGCTTAACGCACTACGAACAAACGGCAAAATTTCATAATTGTACGTTTTCCCCTTCTGTTTGTAATACAGTGGCAAAATATCGTGTTACGTTTCCAGTACAGATATATGTACCATAATAAAACATATCATTGTTGTGCAATATAACAGTAAATCGTAATGTTCATGACAACAATAGTTGCAAACAGCTCTGTCTGTAAGAATAAACGAAAATATGCATACAGGGTGTTCCAAAAACATTGACCTCGGCATTTAGTCCATAAATATTGACCTTAGATATATATAATAAATTACAAAGTTGCGTAAAAAAGGTACATAGTTTTATGAAATTGAAAAAAATTTCAGGGGATTACATTTGAAGAAATACAAAATTTAAATTTTTATACGGCCCCTGTACAAAAACATTTCCAATGAGTAAAATGTGCATCATACACTAATAAGGTGAAGTACAAAATTTCAGCATTTTATCATAAAAAGTCCCAGGGATATGCTTAAACAACAAAGTTGGTGAGGAATTAATCACAAATTAAAATGTAAATGTGTACAGCAAGAGTGCAAATGACGCAACTCAGAAATGCATCATAAGCAAATAATATCTTTCTTATCTTTAATGAATCGCATGGATGGAAAACATTTTGAACAAGCTTTGTAATCGTTGTGTAAAGCTATTATTTCTACACAGTGTACATACTTTTGTACCAATAAATAGCAAAATTATTATTTATTTATGTAATCATTGTTTTCTTCCGTTATTTGTGTATGATCTCTGAAAACTCGATCTGCCGACATAATTTTTCCCCTCTGAGAACCCTAGTTGATGCATGGAAACGTGGTTTAATTTAGCATTTTTGTCTTTTCATGTCTCTGGGACTTTTTTTGATGAAATGATGAAATTTTGTACATCACCTTATTAGTGCATGCGACACATTTTACTCACTGGAAATGATTTTCTACGGGGGCTGTATAAGAATTTAAATTTTGTATTTCTTAAAATTTAATTCCCTTGAAAATTTTAATCGATTTCATAAAACTCTGTATCTTTTTTACGCAACTTTGTAATTTATTATATATGTCTAAAATCAATATTTAATGAATAAAAACCGATGCCAATGTTTTTAGGACACCCTGTATATGAATGTCAACATTTCACATTGTCCAAAATGAACAATCTAACGTTGTTGTCATATTTAGAAATAAATATCTAAACTTTTAATGTTTTTATTGCTTTAATAACTCAGTTCTCGACCATTTTGTAACATTTTTGCCAGAACTCGATCAATCAAATGTTCGCCCGTAAAGAAGAAATATTTTCAATTCAGAAGTGCACAAAAAATCGAATAACTCATTAACTAAATTAAATCGAAATTTAAGAAAAGGTTTCCGCCCTGCAAAAATTCAACGATTTAGGTACATGCCAACAAAAATTAGAGGTATTGATATTGCTAGTCTATATTTCTAGTCTTCCTATATATATTTAACTATGCTTTATTCTATAAAATAGTATTGCTTTAAAATATCATTATGACGAACTCTATACAGTATTTGCATGCCTTTCATAACATATTTTATGAAATTACAGTTATTAATTTCCTTTCATTCAACTGACATAAATAAAGCCATGAAAGTACAGCATTGAATAGCGAAATTCAAAATATTGCATGATAAGAATTTTTTAGGTTCCTTTGAGCATTAAAATGAAGCTCTAAATGTATAATGAAGGCGAAAGTTATCAAAAGCTAATTAAATTATTTTTTCGTCTCAGTTGGGGTCTGGAAAATTCAATTTAATAGAACAGTTTCTCAATAGCTTTCATTCTGTTTTTTAAACTCATCAAAACTAATGAAATGTATAGTGCATGACGTATTTTAAATAAATAATTAGTTTTTCTGTACTTTATGGATAACAGTAAACTCCAATATAAGTAAAAGTCTTCTAATGGCAAAATATAAATTTTTGGATATTTAATGCTTTCAAATAATCATGTTAATTAGGAAATCTAAAGAAAAAGAAACTCAGTAAGATTAGTTAGTGGAGTTTTTATATTCGGTTTTCGAAATATATAATGAAATAAACAACTATAAAAAGGTGTAAATATGATTATATACTTCATATTTTATATTGAAAGAAAATATAAATGAAGCTACGAGAAATATTCTATGTTACATACTGTGGCAACCGAAAAAGATAAAAGGAAACTTAAAGTTAAACTTTTAAATATCAAATTCATTTAGATTGACATGACCGTTAATTCATACATAGTGGATTTAGTATTTAATCGTACATTGCTAGTTGTGCCGCTGTATAAAACCCTCCAATTTAACTTTCGTGAGAGTCCTGTAAAGGAATTATTAATTATTATAATACTCATTGATTGCACCATTTAAACTTTAACAATAAAACACATTTATTAACAACATAAATCTTAATTAAATTCAATTACACTATTTAATTATATAATTTCAGCGGAGGGGACATATGTGACCAAAACGGAAAATCCTAAATATTGGTTATGACCAGATATCATTTTCAATGAGCACATACCTTCAAGTCTGTCTTGGACTTTGTCAGCATCTGTATTTAATGTCGTTCATTTACTGCGTTAACTCTTGCTGTAATACTCCCAGATGTAAATTCGTTGAACATATTGTCTGCTGTAACTCTGCACTCGCACTTATTTCATTCTCTTAGTATATCAATTCATCGCTGTAGTATCTGCACAAGTCATCATGTCGAAGTTATCTGTTCCAAGTCATGTTAGTATCCCATTCTTCTCTCGATTTCTCTGACTCTCGGGTTACAGGCTGTGGTTCCCTCGTTGGGGGGGGGGGGGCTCCCCCTTTTCTTCCATTTGCCGCATTGAGTTTGACGTAACAATCTTCTTTTTTATTGGTTGCTCCTTTAACCAATGGAACCATTCCACATCTCGTAAGGCCCAGCTCAGCCCCTCTGTCATGGCCCCCTAAATTTGTGGTCATCTGACTTTTAGGTTCACGGGGTGATAAAACTCGGTGCCAGCCAGACTACAAGTATTTTTCGCCGTTTTGGCCACCATAAATTTGTACATAAAACTGTCTCATCAAATGTGAGATCCATTTCTGGTCTAACATATCTCCCCTCGGACAAAAAAAAAATTCAAAACCAATAAAGTTCGAAAAAATTGTTCGAATCTCAACTTTGTAATTGGCATTTTTCCCTTTGGGACAAAGTTCATCCAGAATTGCAGTTCAACACAGTCTTGTTGTAACCACAAAAAGTTTTTTAGCACACATTATACACTAAATAAACATAAGTTATGTACTCATCAAATGTGAGATCTATTTCTGGTCTCACACATACTTAATTTGCTTTTAAAACGAATAGAAATATGATAAGGCTATACATTTAAAAAATACAACGTCAACTGTTTACTTTTCATTAATAACTTCTAATAATAATCCAAGCACTTACATACACACACTGAAAATATTCCAAGATGTTCATAAATGCATGTATTGACGTATACACGGATATTTCTGGCATGTATTTTTAGCATCAGAAATGGCATTCGGTTTCGCAGAATAGTGAAGAAAATGTTTACGGCTTTTAATCCGTTCATGGCCGCCGAGTGAAGGAAGAAGCTCTTCAGTGAGATCGTGTGTAGCGAGAATCGTCTGCTACTCCAGGCCCAGGCACTTTTTGATGCTAAGCCTAATGCAGCAAAAAAAAATCGCAATAAATAAACTTTGCTTTAACCCTACAATGCATGATTTTTTATATTTTCATCATATATTTTTTTTCTTATTGATTTTGACTTAAGTATATGTGGAAAAATATTTAAAAAAATATTAAGCATTTTTTAATGGTTAATTTTTGAATTTTTGGGTTTGATTCATATATGAATCATTATACGTTTAAGGTTCAATTGAGGAGATATATAAAAAATCACTTACCATCATATAAATAATAAGTTTTCTATAAAAGAGCTGAATTACTGTATACTTTGTTTATAACAGGAAAATATACCAATTAATATTTCTAATTAAAATTTTATTTCAGATATTTCAATGTATTTTATTATTATTACATTTATGTAGAGTGGAAAATTTTAAAGCAGTTCTTGTCTTTGTTGAGACATAATGTGACAGCACATTTTTCACAGCCTATAAAAGATGGGGCATTGCATGTTGGCACTTTACATCTAGTGCGGTTCTCATTCCAAATTGGCATGTGCTCGATATTGTCCTGTCTAACACATGAGGGAGGAATGTATGATTCAGGGCCTTTCCTTCTTTTTACATCATAATCCTTCTGTAAGCTACTTCTTGGTCTCCCCCTCTTTATGGCAACATTCTCGCCCATTTGACAAAGAACTACAGATAATTCAGATCGAAATGCAGCCAGCTTTAATAAATATATTGCATCCACTCCATTTGATAGAGATACTCTTTTATATAATAGCCATGCATTTATCACAGCAAGGTCTATGAAATTGTAAAAAAGTCTCATATACTACTTTTTTGATCTAAGAATTATTTTGTATCGTCCAATTAAACTATCAAGCAGATCTACACCTCCCATATGTCTGTTGTATTGCTTGACAACATATGGGCAGTCCACAGTGACTTTTTTCTTCCTGTCAAATCTGGTGATTTGCTCAATGGGGTCTTTCCCAGCAAAAGTAGACAGTAGGAGCACATTTTTATTATCTTTCCAGAGTAAATTACATATTTCAGTTCCATCACAGTCTGCAATATATTCTTCACTTGTACCTCTTAGTTTTTTCTTTAATTCTTCATCTGTAGGAAGCTTACAACCGGGGATTCTGTTTCTACGTACTGTGCCTAAACATAGAATCCCCTCATCTGCTAAGTATTTTATGATATCAATAGATGTATAAAAGTTATCGAAATATAGTTTATAGTTTTGATTTCGAGGAATCTCCTTACAAAGCCGAATGACGACATTCCCACTGGCACCAAAGTCTGGCTCATTTGGAAAAAGGCTGCTGGGGTAATTATCTTGACCAGAGTATACTTCAAACTTGTGGGCAAATCCATCAATTTCACATAAGAAGTACAGTTTGTAACCCCATTTATGAGGTTTCTGTGGCATATATTGCTTCAGATGGTGTCTGGCCTTTGTAGCGCATATTTGTTCATCTATTGAAATACATTCAGCTTTTAGGATAGATGTAAATCTGTTATTTAAATGTGTAATTATTGGCCGAATTTCATGTAATTTATCATGCCCTGGTTGCTTAGCATCTGGAACTTGAGTTGAATTATCATTAAAATGTAAGAATTTCCTTATAATATCAAATCTGTTTATTGGCATGGTATCCATAATGACTTGGTTGCCCAACTCTTCATTCCAATACGAACCTATACTTGGAAGATGATAAATTGATGTAATGACAAATATTCCTATAATTTTTTTTATTTCATTTGCTGTGACAGTGATGGGTTTGTTTTGATTTTGCTGAATACTGTATTTATTTGTTTCAAAGACTGTTTTCTCATACAAATCAGGGGTAAAAAAGTAATTAAAAAATTGAAAGGGAGTTTGCAACTCAGTTACTGTTACTGGCATTGAAAATGTTCCTAGAAATTGACAATTTTGGGGTATCATGGCAAGACTTTTTCTTTTCCACACAAGCTTTCTTGTATCTATTGGTTTTGTTTCTGTTGCTGAAATGTGTGTAGTCACAGTTGCTGTTGATGTTAGCTGTGGTTCTATGGGAGGTGTTACCATGGCAATATTATGTGCTACTGAATCTGTCACATGGACACTTGTTCCAGGAATGCTAACTATAACAGCATTGCCTGAATCCACACCACTAGAAACATGTTTGGATGAGTCATTGTCATCCTCAGAATCACTTGAGTACAGAAACAGCTTTTGTGGATCAAATAACGGATCTTCGCTCTCAGATGGCAAGTTATTCCAGAGTTCAGCAATTTCCTCATGAGTCAAATACTTTTTCTTTCTGCTCCAAAACAAACTTACTCATTCTGAAAAATTAAAAAATATATAAATTTCTAATTTTCCGAAATTTAAGTAAGGGGAGAAATATATTTTCAAATAATTTGCAAATTGTGGTTCGCAAGTATACATGAACTTCTAAGAAACAAAGGAAATAAAATTCAAGAGCAATATACCAATTGCTATAGATTAGGGCGTTATATAAAACTTAGAATGCAACATTATTTTAGTTGCGCACATATAAAAAGCATACATTATATTTGAAGAAATAATTTCAATACCGTTGAAATGCAATGTTCAATTTTAGAATTTCCTATCCTTCGAATTCATTAGTATTGCTAATTGTAATATTTTAAGAATTAAAGTTCAATAATAATATAAATATTCAGTAAAATTCTATTTGTACTTCAAATCATTATTAACTGAGCATTAGTTGCTGGCTGAATAAAAATATAAATATCCGAAAATTGAAAATAAGAAATCATGGTTTTCTGATAAAAATATTTGGTATATATGAATAATTTATGACCTTAAATAACAAATTTCGAAGTAGTTACTGAATAAGTATTGCTGGGTGTATAAAACAGCACAATATACAGGCTATTACTTAATATTATAACACTAATTTCTGTAATTATATGGAATTGATTCATATATGCATCCCTCCGTATTATGAGTCTAAGCCTACCCGTTAATGCATGGTGATGCATATATGAATCAATCACAAAAATTGAAATTTTTAATATTAAAATTCATTTTAAGTTAAATATATATAGAGAAATGAAAAATACATACCTTGAACTTTGTAGAATAAATTCTTCGAGGTTCTTGGGAAAAAATTACTGCCTAAGCACACAACATGTAAATACGGTAATCAGTAAGCAATTCTTAAGGAAGCATGGCTTACTAAAAATATACATTAAATCATCAGTATTGCCATCTACTGGAGATATCAGCAATTAATTAATAAAAGGGTATTCTGGTTATGGAATAAGTACAGAAAGCAGACTATTTCTTGATTTTTTAAATGCGAAATCAAGTAAAAATTGGATTGATTCATATATGCATCAGTATGCAGTGTAGGGAATGCATCTACCATTATCACAAACATACATGGGTTTTATTGCATTTTGAAGGACTACTCCACCATTGTTTTTCAAACACGAGCCTTGAAAACTTGTTTGTTTTGTTGACTATTTATTACTTGTATAATATTATCAATGATATACCGATTAAAAATTAATTTAATGAGACTTTGAATTGCTTATATTTATTCCAAAGTTCAGAAAACTGAGGAGATGGCAGATCTTCGAAATTTAAACTCTATCTGTACCCAAAGTATCAAAAAAATACCACCATCCCACATCGATTAGCTTTTAAATAAACTTCTACACTAAAGAAAATAGCTTTGCACGCTACCACAAATGCCGCCGTGTTCATGCGGAGTACGATCACGTAAACCATGTGGGTCCGTAAGTCCTTCCGAGTGGTTGGTGGTAGGGGAAGGAGGGTACGGTCCCTGTGGATGCCTCCCCCACTGGGTTCCGGTCTAAATTGGGTGGCACTTCCCGGCCGTCCATACTGTTACCTTACACCTTTCTGGTAGGTCGGACGGTCTGGGTCTCAACAACAACAACTAAAGAAAATAGCAATTATTTCTCTTTCTTCACTTATATCACTAAGATTCATACATCAATTGTTAAATTTTACTTTTAGAAATATATTTTACTCTTTTCGACATGATTATTGCAATTCTTCTGACTAAATACTTAGAAACTCATAATACACTCCCCCTGGAAATCTGCGATAAGGATTTTTTCAGCTCTAATCCGCTTCGAAACGTACCACCTAAAACCCTCATCGTTAAAACAAACACAGAATTACTGCCATAAAAGAAACCACCCCTTAAATACCTTAGCTAACATGCCTTTTAAATCAGAATCACCACAACAGCTTGCAAGTCTGTTTGTTTATGCAATCAACTTAGTCAGCATTCTCACGAAAAACAAAAACCGAAGCTAAAATTTGATGGTCAATGATTCAAGTAACTAGTTTTGTAAATATTATAGGATTTTAATGCCATCTATTGTTATTAAAATATTAATGAAACGCCCCAATCCAATGTTAAGCATTGGAATCACTGGGTATTAGCAGTCGTTCGTATGGTGTAGCGAATATGCATCCGTGGGCTGGAGAAGGGAGAATTTTTCCGTCGTATATACTACACAGTGGTCCGGAACAGGTAAGACGTCTATAATAGAGATATATAGGTAATTACATTCAGTTAGTTGAGAGTTATTTTCATGGCAATAACATATTTAAAATTTTGTATAGCCCGCGAACATATTGGATGTATTACAAAGTCATTCGAAATGGTGACCACTACAATACGGGCATGCAGTCGTCAACCCGCTTCTGCCCTCCTAAACTAAAACAGACGTATCTCAAATGTTCACTAAATTGTAATAATCGACATTTAAGGACACTTGGGTTATCGTTTACATATCTCATAGTGTAGCAAACGCATCACGTCGCTATTATACAGCTAAAGCGATAGACGTAGAGGATGCATCCCAATTATCGATCGATTATAACGCATATATTTCAGTAGACCGAAATGTTGAAATACGCATTTTTTCTGGCTTAGGAAAGCAGACTAGGAAAGTATTTTTAGCTTAGGAAAGCAGAGTTGACCTGATTAATATATAAAAAATAGAAAAATTCCATTGATTTTGAGTAGCAATGTTAACTAAAAAAAATCTGATGTGGGCAACACATGGCTTTCTTTACATAACGCAATGAATTTACTACTTTTACAGTAAAAAAAATAGTTTTTTTTTTATAGTAGATACTTATATTCTTTCCAAGATATTGAATTTTCGACAATTAGTCGTCATTTTCATTGATTTAGCGTCATTTTTATCCATTTGGCGAGATTTTCGTTAATCAACATTTCAAAAAGTCGCCCAGTTGGCGACATTACGCCAAATTCGTCGCCAAAATCTCGCCAAGCTGTATGGCCGGAAAATTAAGTTATTCTTATAGCAGATAAATGACTATTGGCGTTCAAATACAAAAGTATTACTCAAAGTATCTTTTCTCGTGAATGGAACGAGTAGATCCACGAGAATGATGTCACCCAATTTATCGCATGATATTTCATATGAAAAATGAACATGTTTCTCAACAGTTAATATTTTTTTTAATTTATTGAATTTTTTGAAAATTTATTTGAAAAATGTGCAATATCTCGAGAACGGTTCATGCTAACGTTCTAAAGTTTATGTCAAACGTTTTCTAAGGAAAAATTACATAAGAAATGTCTACTTGCGTAACTTTATTAAAGGTTTTGATTTTTTGATGATTTTTTTTAAAATTTCACTCGAAAATTTAGGAGCGTTCTGAACATTCGATTACGTTTAAAAGCAATAGACTTACAGTATTCACGGATTGTGATTTTTGTACCAAATTTCATTCGAATCGCTCCATTCGTTCGTGAGATATCGTCTCCATAGACTTACTGACACACACACATACTTTTACACACGCACACACACGCAGAAATCACTTCAAAAATGTTTGATTCGTGATCTGGGATGCTTGAAACGTGCTCTCCCGTCGAAAACTCGAATTCGAATTTTCGACCCCTTTACAACACTTTCCTTATATATTATGTATATAAGGAAAGTAACTAGATATCTATCTCATCATTTAAATTTATGTATTCATTTGTTTAATATTTCAGATACCAGAAAATACCTTAACTGAGAGAAATGTTGGCTTCACTGCAACCAAATGCAAACACCTGCTACAAAGTTATAATATAACTTTATTGTTAACTTCTGCTCACAGACCGGGTCACACAAAATTGGAAAACATAAAATAATTTCAAATAGCATACTAAACTTCCTTGACGAAAGCAGGCATATGTCAGTTAGGTGACGAAATCCGTTTCGAGGGCGTTACAAACCCCTTCTTCAGGCTAAAAAACTGTATACGTTATTAACAACTGCTAAGAAAGAACTGCGGACAGTTAATTCAAATTAGAAAAGAAACATTAAATAAAAAGAAAACTCCAAAATATTAGCAAAGACTATCATATTCGAACAGCGACAATTATACACTCCTTAATTGTAGATATATAGAGTTGACATATCCAATGACTCTAGTTAGCCTCACATCACTATTATCATCGTTAGGCTTAGATAAATGGTAATTAATTATATATATAAATTGAAAAATGTAGTAGTCAACATACCAACCTGAAAACTTGATCTGAAGACACCGAGTGCAATCATTTTCCTGCAATAGCTGTTGACCACGTAGCTAGCAGCTGAGTGGGCGTGATACGCATGAAATAAGTGCCAAATTTGCTTTTGTTTGCAGATTCAGTATAACGTGACTTTTGTTGGTCTGCCATTAGCACTGTATGGCCATCATTATGGTAAACTACATGAATATGTATGAAAGGAAAAGAAATTAAACTACCAGGAGTGGCGACACGTCACAATTTCAAAACATTAATTATTAACAAATGACAAATCTCAAACAGACCCAAAAATCATTTTATTATATAATCATCCTACTGACGCAAATACAGCCAAAGTGCTTTCGAACATCTTCCATGTTCATCCTCAGTGGCAACACAATTAGAAATATATGCCAACGTGCTTAAATACAATTCAGTACTGTCAAGTAGAATTTGCATATCATGAAATTGTCAGCCGCATAAAATATTGGAATATAAAAAATAGTGGATTTTGACCCTGTCCAGTTCTTAAGTTATGCCTGGTGACTCGTTCTCGATTCCCTGCATGTTAAACCTTTGCATAGTTACAGTGATTTATAATTATTTTCTAAAATACTTATTATATTTTTTAAACTGTTTTTTGAAGTATTTATCTCTGAACTTTGTATAAATTATAATTTAAATTAGATTTATAATCCACTATTTTAAGCGGCTGACAATTTCATGATATGCAAATTTTACTTGACAGAATTGAATTGTATTTGAGCAAGTTGGCATCTATTTCTAACTGTATTGGCACTGAGGATGAACATGGAAGATGTTCGAAAGCGCTTTGGCTGTATTTACATCTGTAGGATGATTCTATAATAAAATGACTTTTGTATCTGTTTGAGATCTGTCATTTGTTAATAATATATATAATGTGTTCAGTCTTAATCGACAAGGGCATTAGCTGCATATCCATTCTTTTCCTTTCTATTGCGATCCTGGTTGCTTCTTCTATGTTTGCTTTGCAATGTTTCGAGTGTATTTGACTTGGCACATTTCCGGTAGTATGGCTACTCATGGCATTGGTACCGTAAGTGTTGCCCGGGCTTAAAAACGGGATGCTTTAAAGGGGAAAGAGGTGTCGCAATCCCCCTCTACCATTTTATGTCTTGCATTTGGTCATTTCCCCCTTTTTTCATATGAATCTTATATATATATATATATATATATATATATATATATATATATATATATATATATATATATATATATATATATATATATATATATATATATATATATATATATATATATATATACATTATTTTCTTATTTTGCTAATTATTGTTGTATAAGTGGTACTAAACTTTATGAAATATAAATTTAGGAGAAAAATTAGTATATCCTCACATTTTGAATACATTTAAATAAATTTTCTTGATGAAATGTATGTTTATATCTGAAATTCTGTAATTTGTAAAGCATAAATACATTAAAAAGGACAAAATAGTGTTTTCTTTCACTTTAAGCTAGATTATACAATATTCAAAGACTATATATCCGAATGAGCAACGGAATTATAATTAAATTATTATAGACAATATGATGTTTAATTTACAAGAACACCTGTAATTATAAAATAAGCATTATAAATTCTTTCAATGAGTACTGACACAGTGATAAATTCACCCAGAAAATAACTAATGATATATTTCGTAAACAAATATACACTTACCTTTCTTACATTCATTAAATCAAGCATTTGAATTTCTATAATATGTAGTTTTTGAACAAACGTTCTTGAATAAACTCCAAAAATGCGAATTTTATATAAAGTTCAGATAACCTAAATACCCATAATATTATAAATGTTATGGATTGCATCTTATAGTATAAATCCTTTGCGTAAACAACTTTTTGTAATAAAATATCCACGCAGACTTTATGAATAAATTTATATTAAGATTTCAAATGCTAGAACTGAAAAATTTGTCAATGCATATTAAACTGCAAAATGGAAATTCATTTTATAGAATACATAATATTGGGATAGAGAGAAAGTATAGAGGGAAGTATGATTTAGATAGAAGAAAGTATGATTTAGATAGAGGAAAGTATGATTTAGATAGAGGGAAGTATGACTTATATAGAGGAAAGTATGATTTAGATAGAGGGAAGTATGACTTATATAGAGGAAAGTATGATTTAGATAGAGAAAAGTATGATTTAGATTCCGGAAAGTATCATTTAGATGGAGGAAAGTGTGATTTAGATAGAGAAAAGTATGATTTAGATAGATAAAAGTATGATTTAGATAGAGGAAAGTATAATTCAGATAGAGGAAAGTATGATTTAGATAGAGAAAATTATGATTTAGATAGAGGAAAGTATGATTTACGATTTTAAAATTACTAAACATATGCTTTAAAAGATATCAATTCTATAAAATTCTAATATATACTTTAAACATTTTATTTAAATGAACTTTGCATAAACAAAAATTTGAAATTGAGAGTGCATGCAATGAAACATTAGTGTAAACCACAACTTCACGAATAAAAGATATGGAATGCGAGCACTGTGTTGCTCGCATACAACATGTAACCTGGCCCTGATTTAGAAAACATTTTATCTTTGTAGTGGACGGGGACCTTACAAATGGAAATTTCATTATCTATGAAGATGATTTTTGCATCATTATTACACAAAAAAGGAAATCAAACTAATAAAATCGACTTCGCATTTTTTTATAAGAATTTCCACTTCACTGGACCTAATTATCGGATATACTCTGGGAGAGAAATTCATTATTAACCGGAAAGAATTAATAGAAATCAATAGAAATTGCAATTGGAGCCCAGACTAAACAAAATAATGCTTGTTTGTGATTAGAACACCTTAATTCCGTTTGGGTATTTGTTTACGGAATATGCAAGGATAACTGGCTAAGTTTATTTTGTGATAATCCGAATTCTCTTTGAATGTATTTAGTTAGAAGATGAACGTGGATGGATTAACCAATTAGCGTTGTACGTAAATTATCCATTAAGATGATCGTTATATCTTTAGAGAGTTCCTGAAAATGTTATTGGGGATCTAGACATAAAATGTAAAAATAAAAATATTAAATATTTATTTATGTATTTACATCTCAACAAGTACAACAAGCCCAATTACACAGAAGAGTAGAAAACAGCACATATACCTACAAACACACATAAAACGTACACATATAAAGAACTTATACATTGAAAGACAATTAAAATTTAAATCAAACTAGATCTGAAAACTTTTGTCGGATCACTAAAAATGTCCAGACTAAACGGTAACCCATTGACCACTCTGACGAACTGCGCTATAGGTTGCTGTTTACTATGAAACCCCTCACATATTTCTTGTTCTATAAGCGGGTGCATAGATATTAATTTCTCTTAGCAAGTCCTAATAGTCAATAGTATTATGTATTAACTTATAAAAGAACAAAAATACAAAATACAACCTTCTACATTCCAGAGATCCAATATCATTGTTGGTCCGAAGTAAAGTGTTAGACATATCACTGTTACAAATACGAAAGATTAAAAAACATGAAACTACTCCTCTACCATTTCAGAATGCTTCTAGCACAATAAGTGATGGAATGCGGTTTCTGGGGTCTGGACTATTTCATTTAGAGCCCACACGTGGGATGTGCCCTGTAACAATGGGTCTCAATCTGGCTGTGGTTCATTTTATTGTCTACCCTAAGTCCATGTTACTTCTCTACTATTATAAAAGTAAAACTATATAGAAACCATATATATATATGAATCAGGACATATTATTTTAAAAAATTATGTTAAAATTAGTTTTGCTTATTCAAATTATTGTTATTTTATTTTTTAAACAGTTGGAATACTGATCCAATACATTATCATAATCGTAAAGCTCATATAAATTTATGCGACGTAAAACGACTCCAAGTATGACTAAAACATATATTGTAAGAGAACGCAAAACTAATGATATTATAGGAGTCCCCAAAAAGAGATCCGTTTATGAGCCTTGGGTATGTAAATCCGCATCTGAAGATGAAAAAGCACCTATATGTTTTGAATTAAATTTAAAATCTGCTCAATAAAATTTTAGATGTATTACAGTAAAGATACAGTGTGTCCGGGTGCATTGCGCCGCTCATGTGCATGAGCTAAAAGGTATCCGCTGACATATATGCGCAAGATAGTGACGTATTAATAACATAAATAACACCACTGAACATATGTCCTAACATAAATTACTCAACTGAATTTTTCTGTGGAGTCAAAAACATTGTCTATCACGATCATCGACCTTTAGCATCTAGAAGCTCACATAACGGACACTGTAGCTGCAATTACACCCAACACGTTTCAATTACGAGAAATTACATTGATTATTATGTTGTACCACACAGTCGTTTTGTATTTTGATGCATAGCATTTCGCCAACAGTCATTTATATGTAATAAATGATCTACATTCCGTCCGTAACGCTAGGCAATAAATTTGGCGAATTTTGCGATTCATTTAGAGAAATATCGCCGTCTTGGCTATATTTCGGCCCAGATTAAAGAAAATATAGTCAAAATTGCAAAAATTGATAGAAATGATGCCAAATTGGTGAATTAATTATTAAAGTATTTTAATATATTAATTATATCGTTTATTGCGGATGCTATCAATATTGATAACTGTTAATTTAAAATTGCGTGAAATATAAGCTAATCTGTACTTCGAAATAGTTTTACATGTTATCATCTGGAAAAGTGTGAAATTTATAACTTAACAATAAAAACATTGTATTGTTGATCTTATACGAGTATATCATTTCTTGCACTGTGAAAGAAGTAAATTCATTGCATTATATAGGGAAACTCATATGCTGCCCACATCAACTTTTTTTGTACAGGTAACATTATTTACTTTTTATATTTTAATTCACTCGATTTTTCAAGAACCTGCAATATGCGCGCATACAAGTATTTTTTTCGATACATACAAGCTAAAATATTAGTTAATATTTTCCATATTCATACAATATACTTTAATTGTACTAAATATGTGGTTAATCGATTGAGTAGTTTCCAGTATATCTTATACAAATGTTAATGAGCAGCAAAGTTCCTTATTAAGTTTGTTTTTTTATTTTGTGTACTGTTGTAATTTATATTGCTGTTGAATGCAGTAAGTATTGCCTTCGTGATTTCAGACAAAAGGGGTTACATCAAACTTCGCATATATAGACTGTGATGGCCATAATTTGGAAAAAGGGGATTTCACAAACAAACAATTTGTAAAATTGTAGATTTGTCGCTTCGACAAAAGGTTTTTCGAAGTGAAAACAATGCTTTATTGTAGTTAGGGATGCAAAAAGTAAATTAGACAGTGTCTAAAAAAAATTCTTCAGATTCACGGGAAAGATCTGTTCCCGTTAATGAGGCTTTGCACGCCACTACGCTTAATTATTGGATGTGAACTGAGATTGAAATTCATTATCTAGAGTGAAAAGGTATCCCAGATTGCAATAAAAAGAGTCACTGCAATTAGTACAAGCCGTCGACACAGTACGAATGCTCTTGTTTTCCATTATGGCTCTGCAATTCCATCTGGATGTTTGTTTGGTGGATGTATAAAAAAAAAGTAGCTGGATTTCGATTTTAGTTTATCACTCTCTCTTCTCTTCTATTTCTTTCTCTATATATATATAGTCTAGTCTTGTCTAGACTACTTCAAGCTGCATTGCGCTTATTGGTCTAGATAACTGTTTTTGTACTGTTTGTACTATGGTAGATTCTGTTATATGACATTATATATATATATAATTTGAAAAAACAATGATAGAATAGAGAAGTTGTAACTCATTGTACACTAACTTAAAATTTTTCTACAAATTAAAAAGAAGTATTAAACAGAAAATCAACCACCATGAGGAAAATTAAATGCATGTTACTAGTCATCAAGCTAAAGATAATTAACAAATATCAATGGTGTGGAATAGAAAATAGGAAAGCAAAAAATATCAAGCATTAAAGCTTTACTCGTGGAAAAGCACTAGGCCTAAGAATTGTTTGTTTCGAAAAAAATATTTTTCAAGTCCAAATATTTAATCAAAATGAACACGAAATATGATTGTTTCTGAAACACGAGATATATTTTATTTATAAACTCGTGTTACTTGGACTACAAGCATATAGAGATTGAAAAATTAGATAGAGAACTCAAATACTTGAAAATACACTTAAATATATCACCGGGTGAAACTCACTGACGTTATGAGGATAGAAACCTAAGTAAGTGATCATTAAATTGTAAAACGCTATAAAAAAATATCTATGAGTCGGAAAGACATGCGGTTTGCAGATTAATATTAACCGTGGTGGGGGATTTTGTGTGGTATGAAAAAAACATAGTTCAAACTCTCGACACTCGAGGGGCTGCGGCAGATAAAGCCATGGGGATGACTTATGCATGGAGGTGATTGCCCACATGACTGGCCTGCGATATCCTCAGATCCCACACCCGTGATTTTAGGTATCCCCCACAACGAAAAACAGTCATGTGTGCAAGCCTCTTTAAGTTACATACTGCCTCTGCATAACTACCGAGGGGTAGAAAGTCGGAATCCTCTGCAAAATACAACCATTCATCTTGCTGCCATAAACATGGCTCCTCTCGGCTCTTTCGGGTGGTCACTGCAGTTGCAATCATTTCGTTCACGCACCTCTTTAGTGCCCCATTATCTCCAGCTGGAGTGGGGGACTTTGCTTGGGATGCCTCAGCTGGGAAATTCCTGGCAGTGGTGTTCCGGGCCCAGTTCATTCTGTCTGGCTGCTCTCTGGGAGCGGTGTGTGTGGTCAAGGTTCCATAAGCTGTCTTCCCTAACTTCGGCGTTAGTCCTGCCCTACGTGCTCGGTCTGGTTTTCGACCACTTTGCCTCTTCTGGACCTCAGCCGGGTCGTCTGTAGGCGACTCTCAGCGGTGGAGGATCAAAACCTGACGGCCGTGTGGCAGAACAGGTAGGTCACCACTTAGCTGTCTGACAGTCATGTGTGCAATCACCTCCATGCATAAGTCATATCCATGGCTTTATCTGCCGCAGCCCCCGAGTGTCGAGAGTTTGAACTAATTTTTTTTTCATGCTACACAAAATCCCTCCACAACGGTGAATATTAATTTGCAAACCGCATGTCTTTCCGACTCATAGATTTTTTTTTCTATAGCGGTTTACTTTTGTTCCGAACTTTTGAATCAAATCACCCTGTATATATATATATATATATATATATATATATATATATATATATATATATATGTATATATAATTATTATAATTAACTTTTTTTCCGACCAACATTTTAAATTCTTAAACAATTTAAAATATCAAAATGTAAAATGTATATCTAGTAAAAAGCCAACGAATGACATAAGTTTCATCCATGTACTAAGTGGTTCAAGGTGGTAAGTTAGGACAAATAGTACAAAATAAATTGAGTGAAAATTATATTTATATATACCAATCGATTTGTTATATTATATAACACTCAGAAAACAACATTTTTTTTTGCGATGGAAACTCTTCTAACAATTGGCTACAAAATTTTGGACTCTTCAGTGTTAATTTGTCTTAAGAAATTTTTGCTATATCCCACTAAAATATATACTTATTAATATTGCTTTTACTTTTAAATATGTAGTAGGATAGCCCAAATAAAATTTCTTAATTAAAGATTTTACATTTTGATATTTTACTTTTTTTTTATTGTAAAATTTTATTTGGGAAATAAAGTGAATTATAGCATACTAATTATCTTACGTTCTCTTAATGCACATATTTCAAAACCTCTAAATATAAAATGTTATTGAATTCTGCCCTTAAGTTTTTGAAGTATATATGTTTAAAGTTTCAAATATTCAACTTTTGAGGCGTCTGGCATGCAACCTACCATCTGTAACGACTACCAGACTCATAAATTACGTAATGGGACGTTAAAATTTATCATTTGAAGGATGAAAACATATGAGCAATGGATCGCAAGTCAATTTCTGTATATTGCATAATAAAAATCAGAGAGGTTTAAAATGTATAAAAAATATATGTTTAAAAACATTAATAATCGCATGGATACCATTCACAGTTTGTTTAAAAGATAATTTTTTTATATTTCCGATGGCGCCAAGATAGAAAGTCTGTGATATTATTTTAGATCGCCAAGGAATCGATTTGTGAAAAATATTGGCTAAACTCGTTGTGAATTAGGATAAAGCATAAAATAATTACAAAACTAATTAGAGGTATTTAATAATAATTATCGAATTCAATTTTATCAAACTGGTTCAGATATATAAATTATGGTATTACGTTATCCAAAGGCCATGATTTTAAGTTATCCCATGATTTGATTTCGGTGTTTATCGAATTAAATTTGCTTTTTATGGCTCCGAGGTATCATTTGGAAATATTTTTGAGGTGGCGAGCTGTTGGTCGTTTAGAAGATGTGTGTGTGTGTGTGTGAGTGTGTGTATGCGTGAGCGAGTGTGTGTGATAGATCGTTTAGTAATAAATTCAAGTAACTAGCAGCCTACTTTAAAAAAAATTCGAGTTGTGGAAATTAAATTGCTCTACTGAACATTTAATACTCTTTTGATTTCTGACAAAATTAAGCTTATAGAATTAAAAATGAATAGAAAGATATAAACATTGAACTTAGGAATTATTCGACTTACAGAAAAATTTGACTCAGTCTCATAGCATTTATCAAAAATCACTTCTACTTCTGTAGAAATATCTATTCCAATTACCGACTCTTTACCCGTCACTACACCCAATTATCGGATGCACACAGAGAGTGGAATTCATTATCAGAAGTGAAAATGTATCCCAGATAGAAATGGGGAATAGCTACTACAATTACTACATTCCGTGTAGTCCCCAGAACATGATTCCTTTGTTTTCGATTAGAGTTCCTTAATTCTTCCTGGAGTTTAGCTGAGTTGCAGAAATAATTGACTGGCTTTCTATTACATCCTGCTTAAATATTTAGGTTGCCATGTAATAACGTTCATGTCTTTGATATTAAACTTAAGCGCGCAGCGGAATTTTTCCTTTCAGAAGAATAGTGTTAAAATGCGTTAAATAAATAAAAAAAACATGTCTTAAACTTTTAAAAATTGTTAATATATATATATTACTTTTGCTTTCAAGTATTGTTTTTGTCTGGAAAATAAATTTCGGCTGAATACAAAATTATATAAATAAATACTTTCTTACACTATTAAACATTTGCAAGCAGGTTACTGAAAGTTTCAGGGGAATTAGCTATCTGTAAAGGGGAGTAAGGTTTCTGATAGTTATGATAATATATATAGTATATATATAACACTTCGGCAGACGATACTTAGCTGAATGTTTCAGAAATGTAGCTAGGATTTTCATGAACGTCTGTAATCGTGGCTTTTCTTAACAGTTTGCCGAAATTATCAACAAAGTAGCGAAAAAAATTGAGTAACGGTTGCAGAATATTTTACAATGTAGTATTTTGTCCATCAAACGATTGGTTTGGTCTGTCAGTGAATTTATATTACCCCGTTTTAACTAAACAATCGATTGAAAGTGAATTTCATGTACGATACGTTGTTATGTACAATATAACTAAACTGCGTTTTCTCTTTCTTTCGTAACTTTCTCTTCCAATTTCTGACTATGCTGATTTTCTGTTTCCCATACGATTTTATTTTATGTATCACGATCTGACCATGCAAAACTGTCATCGTCATCTAACATTCCACGGCACCAGGCACTGGTCTGACTGTGTGTGTGTGTGCGTGTGTGTGTGTGTGTGTGTGTGTGCGTGTGTGTGTGTGTGTGTGTGAATAATGCAACTATATAAATTCCTTTATTTCCCGCTTTCAGATATCAAGATTCCTATATATTGGTATTTGGAACTTTTTATAATTATTTTATCCTTGATTTCCACTTTCGTAAGGATTGGTAGTGGCTGCAACCGTTCCAACTAAGGCGCCTATATAGAGAGCTGGCGCATCCGCCATGTTGTATCATGTATTGTTTTCTGTTGCGCAGTCACTCGATATCATTTATGGTACACATTCGCAACAAAATGAATGGATGTACGGAGGTGAATTGCTCTACTACTCCCGAATAGGGATATCAATGTTTAGATTCCTAAATGAACAAGAAAGAAGAAAACAATGGATAATTTGTAGAAGAGGTAAATGTTGAAAGATAGCTTTTACTCCGAAGTTGGCGATGAGTTCGCCAAAACAAGTGCGTTTCACTGAGGTCAGGAAAGAAAATGACCATGGTTTTCAGTCTTTGTCACGTAGGCGTTTCTCATTGGGATTCAACATGGCGCCTATAGGTCTGTCTATGATATAGGAGCTCTAGTTCCAACCAGCACGTTACAGTTTGATATAGCAAGCGTGTTAGTGATACTTTGCTTCCGTCGTATATATGTTTGGGGATCCAACGAGCTGGCTCACGTTTAAACTTATCAGTAACGATGATTCAATTAATCTAAAATTATCTTACTTCAAAGTTATTTTATTACTTAATAAAAGAAGACGTTTGTGTATCTTTTTGTTTGTCTGTCTGTCTATGTATGTCGACTTTATCGAAGCGTTGGACTGCTGGTAAATTATTACAGATGTGCATCCCTTCCATGTGCCATGCACTTGAGAGTAACTTTTTAAAAAATATTCGAATTAGTTTAAAAGTTATGAACATTCAAATTTGATAATCATTATTTTCCGCCATTTCGATAAATCAGTTTATTGTTTTCGTTCCAGAGGCGAGATTGCCTGCGAACTAGATCTTAAATTTTTGTCTTTGTGACTTTGAGTAGTAGTTTATTTGCTTTTTTCTGAATTTGTGAATTAAAAAAACATTTGCATGTAGAACATATAATTATTTCAATGTTATAAGTTTTATCTGGAAATTTGTTTCCAATCAGGTGGAAACTCGCTGAGATAGCAAATATATTGGATTGATTTTACTTCTGGACTAGAGGAACATTTTTCATTTTTTTCTACTTTAAGTGTTTCCATTTATTTGTGTTTATTTTAGCACTGGAACGCAGACATTTTAAACTACCTAGAACGACGAGCAGCGGTTAATTTGATCGCCATAGAAAAAATACAACATATCTTTAATCCAAACCCAAAACATCATAGTTACAGCATTTAGGATGTTTCTTTGACATAAGAAAATGAAAAAAAAGTCATAAAATTTCAATGGGCTGGGATTAGCCGTTTTGGAGGAATCATTTCTTAAAGTAATTATGCGGTCAAAATGATCGCTTCCGTCGTTTTAGTGTTAAGCAGTCCAAAATTCTATCCTCACGAATATCGGTTTTTAACATCGGTTTCTAACACATAAATTTTAACGATATATATATTTTTCAAATCGAATGTTTGGCGCATGTGTGCCGAATTGCTGCGCGTTTATTTAGGTCGTATCAAAAGAACGTTTTGCACTATTCGAATTGGTTGGAGAAGGCTGAAAACTGGAATTTTATTATACGAGGGTTATTTTTTAAGTAAAGTCCGTTTGGGAATACCGTTTGAAATTGCGCATGCGCGTGAGAATGAATGCGCGCGCAGACTCCCGACATTCTTTGAGCAGAATCCTACGCCATTTGCATTCACTGCGTCAGTCTGTTCTCTTCGTATGCTTCGTTAAAATGTTTAAGAAGGTCGAGCTCCCCGTCAACTGTGAAATACGCCCAGTCCTCCGATTCTTAACAGCAAGAAACATGACATCTGCCGATATTCATCATCAGATATGTGAAGTTTAGGAGTGACAATGCAATGAGTGACAGTAAAGTGTGAAAATGGGTGAGATTGTTCAAGGAAGGTCGGGAAAACGTCCATGACGAATCGAGCTCTGGTCGACTCTCTGTAATCACTGACTCTTTGGTGTAGGCAGTTGATGCCAAAATTCACTCAAATAGGAGATTCACAATTTCCAAGTTGTTATCGGAATTCCCACAAATTTCAAGGTCAGTTTTGTTTAAAATTGTGTCTAAGAACTTAGACCTCAAGAAAATGTGCTGTCGATGGGTTCCTAAACTGCTGAGTAAGGAAAACAAAAAGAAAAGATTGGCAGGTGCTCTAACATTTTTGACCGTCTACAAAGGGGAGGTGATGACTTTTTGACTTATATCGTCACAGGAGATGAGACATGTGTGTCGCACGTGACTCTTGAATCAAAACAACAATCGATGAAGTAGCGGCACACATCATCGCCGATCAAAGTGAAAGCAAAACACTTTCAAAGCGCAAGATCATGGCAACTGTGTTTTGGGACACGCAGGGTGTGTTGTTAGTGGCCTTTTTGCCACAAGAAACAACAATTAACTCATTTTTCTATTGTGAGACCTTAAGAAAGCTTCGTCGAGTAATGCAGAACAAACGACGTGGAATGCTGTTAGCCGGTGTCGTACTGCTTCATGACAATGCAAGGCCACATGCTGCGACTCAAACTCAAAATCTGATCGAATCTTTTGGTTGAGATTCGATCACCTGTCATAGAGTCCAGACTTTGCGCCTAGCGACTATCACCTCTTCCACCATCTGAATACCTTCCTGAGTGGCAAGCGTTTAGACACTAATGAAGAAATGAAAACGATCGTGAGTAACTGGCTATCATCACAAGCGGCAGAGTTATATGATGACGGTTTCCAAAAACTGGTATATTGCTTCGATAAATGTTTGAATCGGCAAGGCAATTGTGTAGAAAAATAGGGAATTGAATGTAAATTCAGAAAATAAATGCTTATTTTAAAAAAATATACTTCGTCTTAATTTCAAAACGGACCTTACTTAAAAAATAACCCTCTTATATTAGAAATAAAGTAAAGAAACTGATTTAACTTGATGAAGAGATATCAAAACTCACTCGAAACAACTGTTGTCACGTGATTCGCATACATTTGCTTTCTTAGTATTGAAAGCATTCTTTCAAGCAGCAGCTTTACTTTTTGTCATTAGAGGTATCAGCGTGCTACAGGCTCTGATGATATTTAATTTTGACTGGTATTCAATGTCTTTCGCTATGTCTATTTTACAATTCTCCGTAATTTTGCTATAAATTAGTTTCGTTGTATGACTCCGGTGGACCAGATATTTGAGCAAGAAAATCTAGAGTACCCTTTTTTGCCAACACGTCAGCTGAGTCATTTCCTACTATTAAGATGGGAATTCTCCCAACGAATGTGTACCCCAATTGTAGTACTGAGTTTGTGAACTCAAGTCACCTTTTAGTTTACCCGAGTTTAGATAAAGATTCCATAGAAAAAGAAGTGATGTTTTTAAACTGTATTGGAAATTTAGAACGTTTATGAACTGTCCTTGAGGTCGTGAACCTCTTTTTGACCTCTTCTCATTGGGCATTGTGTTTGTTTGATTCGTAATAATTTTGTTTTATGTTTAGTTAGTTTTTGTCGCTTGCTATTTCTACTTTTGTATCATTGTCAGATGCCAGTTATGTAATGTATTGAGTTCCAATAAAGCCATATGTAACAATAACATTGCCTTTCGAATACGCCTTGCATCTGTTCCTGGTGTCTGC
The DNA here is from genome assembly GCA_951213105.1 of Amaurobius ferox. Lineage (NCBI taxonomy): Eukaryota > Metazoa > Arthropoda > Arachnida > Araneae > Amaurobiidae > Amaurobius > Amaurobius ferox. The sequence goes on along the minus strand of OX578143.1, from coordinate 124,901,266 downwards.
TTTAACTCATTAGAAAATGCTCTGCAGCTTTGTAATTGGCTTTATTCGTTTATCTCGCTTTGTTTGCAGGATCATTATCCTAACCTTTTAAATTCTCCAGTAGGGGCTCGACAATCCTTTTATTCAAAGGAACATGATGACTTTAGATCGACTTAAATTGTAAACCCCTCTTGGGCATTTTCTTACAAAGTTATTGCGGTGCTTAAGCACTTTACTAGGAACAATGTATGTAAGAGATTATAAAAAAATATTTTTAATTAATACGAATAATTGTATCGCTATTTATAAATTAATTTAACTATTCCTAAAGATATAACATTAATTTAATTACAGAATGATATTAAAACAAAACTATTACATATAATAATTAAAGTAATAATACTAACTTTCCAAAGAATGAACTAATGAAATTCGTAATTAAGTTAATTTTCTCAGGAATTTCTAACAAAATCGTGATTATTTCATTATTTATCGTATTGGAAGACATTTATCAGGTAAGGAATTTAATTAGAAGGGAATTAATTTGTCCTTAGCGCTTACATTGCAATGATAGCTAGACAACACAATTTATATGCTACTTAAAATTTAAGAGGAGTTATAACAGTTAAGTGAGTATATTTCTGTCTGAATACATACACTACGTGACAGTGAAGCTGAGACACCAAGAAGGAGTGGGCAGAAAAATATGCAAATTGCAGGGTAGACGCAGCTCATCTAGTTATGTAAATGATACAAAATTCGCAGCTGTCCCGCTCTCGTTGAGTGAGATATAAAGAAGAGAACCCGCAGAATCGGCAAACGTCACGTCCCTCTGTCTGCCATCAAAACCATTTTGCAATTTTTTTTTGTCTCAGAAGAAACGTGTAGTAGCAGAGAATACCAAACCCCCGCCAGCCGAGTAAGTTTCATCAGCCAGACGATTTCACGAAGGTATGGTGATCGGACTCAGAAGGACAGGTTGGCCCATACGTCAAATCTCAGCGGACAGCCTCCTACACACGTCCAAGGTGCACCGACTGTGGCGAAGATGGTTGGAACAAGGGAATGTGACACGTTTGAGGAGTGCCGGTACGGCCAGAGCGACGTCAGAATGCGTGTACTGACGCATCGTCTAGCAAGCTTTGTCTGCTCCGCAGACCACTTTCATCGCTCTTTTGCAGCATGTGCAGTACACCTTTGATGCTCTTATATCGACCAAGACTATTATCTGCCGATTGGTCGCCGACAAATTGCACTCATGGATTCCATTAAGAAGACTGCCATTGACCCAACGGCACATACACTTCCGTTTGCAATCGTGTCAGGATAGAGCCAAGTGGACGGCGGAAGGACATAGGGTCGTTTTCTCAGACTGGTCACGCTTCGTTTTAGTAATGACAATCACCGTGTATGAGTCTGGCGCCGAAATGGTGACACGTCCATCCAGCTTTATTTGTGGAACGCGACAACGTGGCATCACGGTTTGGAGCGCCATCGCCTACGACAGCAGGTCGCCTCTGGTACGTATTGAGGGCACTATGACGACCCAACAATACGTGGAAGACGTTCTGCGGCCGGTGACACTACCCTTCGTTTGGGGGGGGGGTGCTCAATGTTATTTACCAGCAGGATAACGCCCGACCACACACGTCAAGCATCAGCCAACATGCTCTGCAAGATACCTAGTTGCTTCCCTAGCCACAAGTCTTCCCTAATCTCTCAGCAATCGAACACGTCTGGGACGTGATTGGACGTCGCTTGCGTGCGTTGCCACAGCCGCGTTGAGAAGACGAACTCTGGCAAATGTTTGACAGAGAATGGACAGCCATTCCTCAGGACACCATCCGCACGCTCATTGACTCTGTACCTAGACAAGATGCTGCGTGTATCGCCGCCCTCGGTGGTCCTACAACCTACTGATCAGACGGTGTTATCACTCAGTGTATAGGTGTATCATATTGCAATACATATCACTTATTGTTCTTTGCTGTCTCTCTCTGTTTGCCGATTTTCATAACTTTCTGCCCACTTCTTCTTGGTGTCTTATTTTCACTGTCACTTAGTGTATAATGAGAACTAACTGCTCAAAGCAGCTTTGCATTTTATTGTAATAATTCCAAAACTACTCAATTAAATAATACCAAATTTGAATGGGTTATTACACAAGGGGATAGCTTCCGTAGTATTTTATATTAAAAAATCTGATGTGGATAGCACGTGACGTTTCCTATGTAATGCAATGAAATTACTTTTTTCACGGTGACAAAATGTTGTATAAGCTGCATGGTACAATGTTCTTAACGTTGAATTGTATATTTGTTGTACTATACATGGTGTTTTCCCGACAACATATGACCCTATTTTGGAGTACTCAATTAATTTATGTTTTGCGCAACTCTAAATTAACAAGTATCAATATCGATAGCATTGCAATAAGCAATTTGGTCCATTTATTAACATATTTTAATAATTAATTCATCTATTTGTCAGTTGTGCAACTTCGGCCATATTTTTATCAATGTGTATTATTGACGCTAAAATAATGAAAATGACGCTTAATTGATGAATTAATTATTAAAATATTTTAATATATGGATTATATCGCTTATTGAGGATGCTATCAATCTTGATAATTGTTTATTTAGAGTTGCTGTAAACTGCTTCTTTGACTGTAAAAGAAGTAAATTCATTGGATTATATAAGGAAAGTTATATGCTGCCCACATCAGATTTTTTACTTGCACATTTGCCAGCTTTTACGCACTGTTGATGTCGTTAACTTTTGCTATTTTTAATCAATATACACCGAACATGTGCTTGACTGCAGATGTTTTGAACATGCATATATTTATGAACAAGTGAAATTAACATAAAATTTACAATTTAAAACTCTATTAGAATTTATACATGCTTGAAATCAAAAGCAACGCGTTTATATCAGCTCTTAGTATATAATATAGGGAAATTCAAAAATTAAAACAACACAAATTAACTAAACGTGCTTGACTCTTATGCTTCATTAACCCAATCTTAACTCTGCTTAAACTCCCTAATGAAATAAGTACTTTTAGCTAAATTACATGAATTATTCATTTAAGCCGGTCTGGGACAATTTTTTTAAGTGCACAAAGAACAAAAAAATGTAGTACTTCATAGCAATGAAGTATACATATGTAGATAATGCAATTACCGCACTCCAGTATCATTCGGAATAAAAGGATATGATAAATTGCACTTAATTAAGAAAACGAGTTAATGATAAAAAAAATTCAAGTTGGAAATTCGAATTAATTGCATGTAATTAAAAGGGTCGATAGTTCAAAACAAATAATTTGATATTTTACATAGACGGTACGTGGTTAACACAAGTGTTTAGGATTTAAATAACGGTTCAGGGAAAAAAGTCCTTCCCATGATTTGATTCACTCTCACAATTGTTATCAGCATGTATGGTTGAAATATGTTGTTATTACTAATCCCCCGTGGTGAAGGAGCGCTTATGCACTACGTCCACTAGACCCCAGGTCCCATGGCGAAGGAGAGAATATGCAGCTTCACTTTTATTGAAGCTCCCTAAGGGCAGAAGTATGACTTTGCCTCTACTACACAACATCCATGTCCGCTGGCGGGATTCGAACCCACAACCCAGCAATCGAGCGATCAGACGGAAACGCATGCCCCTGACAGCTCGACCACCGAATCCACTTGGTTGAAATATAAATTCAAAATGCGGAGCACTAACAATTTTTGAAAACATAACGACGTTAAATAGAGCAATTAATGGATAACATGTTTCGTAAGCAAAAGACAGCCTCCTTTATCTGGATCACAAAATGGATCCACCACGGCAGGCAAAGCAAAATAGTGTTTTACTACCATAGGATAGAAAACATGACGGGCATAGTAGGGGATGGCGTTGTAACCTGGACCGACACTTATTCTAGCTTTGCTATAGGTTATTACAAACTAGTGAATTTATTCTATACATGTACCTCTAGAGATCACTTTAAAGTTGGTTTTGTTCATGCAAGTTGAACTCTGTATCAGAAATTTAAAAAAAACGAAATTACCCATACAAAAGTAAATTTTGCAAAGTGGCTACTTTCCATTATATATATTTTGCCATCTCTTATTTCTGTAAATACGAAAGTCATGGCTGATAAAGTAACGAAATCACGTGTTGCAATTTAAATTAGACCTAGCCACTGACACTAAATACAAAAACTGTGTAAATATACCTAGAATCGAGGTACAACTCATGTATCGTACCTTGGTGGTCCCCAGATCAGTTTTCGTTTATAAAATGTTTAAACACACATAGGAGTGACATAAAAGCTTAGCTAAACTATATAGAATACACAACATTTCATGGTATTCATAGCAACAAATATAATTATTGTTTCACATATTTCAATCGAATTAAAAATTGAAATGTCCAAATAGGTCCAAGATACAACACCTTCTCCTGTATTGCTGTCATCTAGAAAAATAAAATTATAAGGGGAAAAAAGGAATAGCTTTATATATTTTGCTTTTAATCTTATATGTTCCAGATGGCCACGGCATTTTAAGTGGTTCTTGTGCGTAACTTTCTGGTAGCAGAATTTTTTTGCTTTTAATGGAGTAGTAATTCTTTCTTTTCATCGTGAATAAGAATGATGGTTTGCCTGTGAAACCGGTTAATATATTTTCTTAATTAATTGCTATGCAAAATGAACAGTTTTTCAGTTTTTCGTCAGCAGTTTTAGAGAATTTTTTATATTTATAGATAACTACATTAATGCAGTCTTTATGCCTCGTTATTTCACTTTCTCTAAGGATTATTATTTTTTCATCTGTTGAGATCTTGTAATATATATCTCAGTCTTTTGTTAATTTTATGCTATCGTTTTATGCTATAGTTTTCATTATAAATACTTTGTATTATTACATGTGTATGTATGTTATTTTTTAGTTTATGTGTACTTATGGTTATATCTAAACGATATCTTATTGAAGAAGCGAAAATTCCAAATTTTATAGCTTTGATATTACGTATATAACATTCTAATCATTCAAGTTTTTAATTTTATACCCCAGAAATTGCGTATATAATTTTTTATGGTTGCTTAAGAAACGAATGTTTCCAATTTTATCCCTTTGTTGCGTATATAATATTTTAATATTGATTAAGGAGTGAATGTTTTAAATTTTATACCCCTGCTATTGCGTATATAATATTTTAAAGTTACTTTCCAGATGTTTATTCAAAAAAATTATTGACGCGTTATTATTATTATTTGACGCGTTTTCCATACCATTTTATTACAATCTCTTGTCTCATAAGTAGAAAAGTAATGTAAGTCATGAACTTATGTAATTTTAATGTAAATCATGGATGTAGATTTTATTAAAGACATTTAATAATAGCCAACTTTGGTTGTCTTTATATTTCAAGAGATTTGACTTTGAAAGATTAGCGTAGTGAACATCCTTATGAAGCTGAAATGAGATTTGTAAATGCTTGTCTCATGAACATATAGAAAAATGTACATACATCCATACTGAATGGGATACTTATTGACACCATCTCTACATTAACATGGCCTTGGCCTAGCTTTCTAATGATACGCAATTTCGAACATGCTCGAGATGTTTACCAGAGATTTTGGTCTTGAGATTTTTTAAGCGATCGCTGTTATGAAAAGTATCTTGTCATACTTTGTTGTCTGATTTTCAGTTCAGTAATTTTCAACTAAAATCCTTTCTTCAAGACCCCGAATCCTGGCTTGTGCTGTTTTGCCCCTCATCAGTAAATGTGGTTTCTGGGTCCGTCCTGATTAGAAGCTGGTTCTCATCATGGGTTCAATCCATCCAGACTCTCTGTCGCTTGATAGTTGGTACCAATATTAATTAGAATTATGAGTTATAATTCAGTGTCCTATTTAATGTCAAATTGTAGCGTCGTTACGTCGGGTCTTTTCTCAGCACTCAATTTCTACCTTCGTTTTTATTATTTTTAATTTATACTCAAGTTTGTTATTATGAACTTCTTCATAATCATAAACTTGAATCATAACCATGTTTAACATGAGCAGTCTAATCATAAACATGTTTATGAACTTCTTCTTTGCGGGCTATGAACTTCTTGCGGGTGATTATGCTTATGTAGCCTGAGCGTGGAAAAAAAATTGTATATGGATTTGTATATGGATTTGATGCCGACTAGTTGGAAGGACTGAAATTATTAGTTCCCACAGACGTTCGCAAAAATTGTTGCTTTTGGCTAGCTTCTTAAATCCATTACAGGTATCGGATGTTCCATTCTGACGAGCGCATAATAAGGGTGAAACCGGTCCATGGATGCTGTTATAAGCAATAGAAGTATATTCCAAATTCTTACTTGTAAGAAAAAGGTGCATGAGTAATTATTTTAGGATTTTTTTGTTATTTAATTGATCAAATAGTTAATATTTTTTAGACTTTGCTTCATTACCACCTATTTACAAATAGCCATGCGAAAAATAAATATGCAAAATAAATTGCTTCGTGACGATAAAATAGTTTGTTTCAGCAAAATGATATGTTATGAAAGTTCTTGAAGTTAATTAATACTAGCTATCTAACCTAGACATTGCAAACAACTAAACCGATAATTAATTTATTGATTTTCAATGTTATTTTATTCACAGGATTTTGCAAAGTGCATATATTAATCAAAATTCACATTCTGATAAAAAAAATAATTGTATGTGAATAACCAGAAAAATATAAAAAATAAAACAGATAATAAATCATTCTGAAATAGTTAGCGACATGCAACAAACCTTTGCTAGAATAATCCTTTAATTAATGTATTGAATGTAGAAGACTAATGGAGTTCTTTTCTAAGATGGATTACTTAACGCACTAATTAAAAATGTTTTTAAAATTTTTAATAAGAAACTTGTTTGCTTACACACCTCTCAATGACTTAGCTCTCACTTAGAATATATGTTGATGTATAATATTAGAATAGATGTAAGATGTATATATTAGAATATCATTTTTATAAATGTTACGAAGAAATTTTGGAAAAGAAGATTCTTTGCAATAAGGTAAATATAATAGCATCTTGGCGGAAGAAAGTTATCAACTCCATGGGCATACACAGAATCTCAGCACCTGTCTCCAATGTGTAACGCTCTATTGCATCATCCAAATAACCATTTTACGTAAACTCCTATTATATCATATTTTAACAATTGCTATATGTCACTTTTACGTATTAAGCACATTCTCTAATTATGTCTATTATATCTATGACCAATAGATGTAACTGCACACATTGTAACGCATTGGCATGAACGCTATTGTGATGAATACATACAATAGATGAAATTAACATATATGATGTAATTAGTGTAATATATTTACATAACTGGTATTGTCGTGTCAGAATTTTTTTAATTCTCGACTATCCTGAATTTAAATGTATTTTTATATTATATGTTCTTGTATAACTATATTGAGTACTTTTCTGTGTGCAAGAAACTGCACGATTCTTGATATTTCATGTCTCGGCTTTACTTCCGCTTTTTAAAGCGACCGTTAATTCAAAGTACGAGTAGATGTAATAGTTTTTGTTTTGTTTATTACCTGCTGTGGGAAAGCGAAAATTTCAGAGTTTTTGAGGCTCTTGATGTGAAGCGTGGCTGGCGGTTAAAAGATGGTACGTGTCGTCGGCATTACCTGATTGGGTAATTTGTAAGGCGTGATGTTTTGTTGACGTCACGGTAGTTGTGTTTGGCGTGGGGATACTATCTTCCGTGGCAGATGCCATAAAGAACTTATTAGAAATTGAACTACAGGTAGCCTAATCCAAATTTTATAATTTCTAAATTCCAATTAATTTAGATTTTGAATCCCTCTGCCAGTAAAGCCGTGAGGACCAGATTAATGGGAGATCATCTAACACAGGCAATGAATCATTTTGTAAGTATAATTTGATATTTTCGAGTTGTAACGGAACTTAGCATTTAAGCCCTAAACCAATACCAGCCAGAGAAAGAAATACTCCAGAATATACTTAAGATACTGTTTAATATAAATATATCTTCTGGAAGGAGAACTGAAAATAGGCCTCAATAAATAACGTACTTAAAGTTTTAATATGAAATGGATCGAATTTATGAAAAATTATGTATGAGATTTCAATATAATGGATATTTAATTATGAAACAAGAGATTGTGTTTTGTCATGAAATTGCTTGAAAGAATATAATGACTTTGTTATGGCATAATTTGAATATATACAATTATATTTTAATTAAATAATTTTAATTCCACCAATTTGTGGAGTAATCATTTAGTGTGTATGTATCTTTTTCTTGCCATGTTTTCAAATTCTAGCCATTGATGGGCCTTTGTACCCATCACCAGGGAAGAAAAGGCACGGGGTTAGTACTACCACTGTGTTATTGATTTATATTTCTTTTCTGATAATTTATGTATTATATTTTAATCACGACCGCCCGTTCAGCCAGTTATTGCAATTGTTTCCTCCATTCCCAAGTTTACAGTATAAATTATGTACCATTATACATTACCAATGTATAATCCATTCCAAATATGGCCATTCTATATGTAACCTTACTTTCGACCTAGGCCATCCGACCTACCCGAAGGTATAAAGTATCTTTTAGACAGCTGAGACAGTGCCAACCAATTTAAACCTGAACCCAGTGGGGCAACATTCATAGGAACGTACATACTTCTCCCTGCCACCAACTTTCAAGGAAGGACTTGCAGAATCTCAAATTCAACATGATCGTATTTCGCGTAAACGCGGGGATAGTTTGGGTAGAACCAAAAATCGAAATCAGATTCTCCGAGTGCAATCTCTGTGTCTTAACTACTGGGCTATCCCACCTCTCTCTAGATAACCAGTACATTTATAAGGGCAATGTAACACAGCCTGTCCAGCATTTTTGCCCTTATATAGTAGTCTATCAGGATGACAACGTCGAAAGCCATATGCCAGGACAGTGCCTTGATAAAGACATTCTACATTCTACTAACAGTTCTACTTTACAAAACATATATGGGAAATTGTCCCACGAGCAAGCTTACATCCTTTTATTTAACTTTTCAAATGAATATAAATACATCCTAAAATCACATGAAAAGCTAATTATTACTTATAAAATAAATGTTTATGTATTATGAAGTACCTTTTATTTTGAATATTTTCTAAAAGTATTTAATACATCTTCAGTTAAAGTTGAATTTTTTTCAATGTTTGTTTTCACTGGCACAAAACTCTTCAAAGTTTATGAGTTTTTACACATTTTTTATTGGGTGCTAAATTTGTTTAAAGTAGTTTTAAGTCAGTCCTTAATAATAAATTACACGTAAACTTTAAGTAGTAAAATCGCAAAGTTTCCTATTACACGGCCTCATTACAAGAAAATACTTTTAAAAATTCTTTTCGTTCTCAATTTCGAAACGAACATTTTAAATCAAAAATGTTTAGCAAGCATATCGATATGAAAAACTATTTTTTTTTAAATAATGAATAGTTAAAGATTGAGTAAACAGGTTAATATATTCTAAAATACTCTAATATTTATAAATTAAGAGAATATTTTTCTTATAATACTGACTTTTAGTAAATAAACTGGAAATGCTTTATGAACTTGATATTTGTTTTTGGAATGCACTTATTCTAATTTTGTCAGATACATTTATTGCTTTCATAACGTTCTGGGTCATGACAGTCGTAAATTGGTGTCTACGAGTTTGCACTTTTGTCTTGTTTGGTAGATATCGTAAATCTTCGTATATTAACACTGCCTAAATGTATCCTGGTCTCACAACATCAAATTTAACTGAAGGAAATTAACAGGACTTTTGCTAAGTATGATAACAGTAGAACCACAGATAAATTTCTTATGTCCACATCGATCGGGAGAACATCTAGAGGAATCAAAAGTTGAGATGGATCTTTTGTGAGGACAGGGTTTTTGAGGTGATAAAAAAAATGGAGAAGTATTTCACCAAGGGAAACTCTTGCTGCCAAAGGCCGTACCTTGCTGAAAACACCGGTTCTCGTTAGATCACCAAAGTCATGCAGCATCAAGCGCGGTTAGTACTTGGTTGGGTGACCACCTGGGAACACCGCGTGCTGTTGGCACATTTCGGGCGCGGTAGCTCGGTGGTTTGCGCGCTGGATTTGCACGCTGCCACAACTGCCTCCGTGTTCATGCGGAGTACGATCACGTTAAACATGTGGGTCCTTAAGTCCTTCCGAGAGGTTGGTGGTAGGGAAAGGAGGGTACGGTCCCTGTGGATGCCTCCCCCACTGGGTTCCGGTCTAAATTGGGTGGCACTTACCGGCCGTCCAAACTGTTATCTTACACCTTTCTGGTAGGTCGGGCGGTCTGGGTCTCATCAACAACAACCAAGGGAAACGCTTGGAAAGAAATTCAGAATAAGGTCAAGACCCACAGTAGGCTATGGAACCATTGATGATGATGATACTTCCTGATCAGTAAAAAATTTATCGCCTAAAAGCTACAAAACAAAACTATACAAAATGAAACATATGAAGAAAACAGCTATCTAAAGTAAGGGTCCATTATATACAATAATGTAAAAATTACTGCAAAGTATAGAATAAATAAAGTGTGGGATAAAAACATTAGTGAATAAAATAAAGTTTTGACTGGAAGAATTGGATTTCTAACATATTTCAGAAATACCTTAGTCACAGGGAAAGAAACAATTTGATTATAAACATTGATATGCTGAAATGAGTGGAAAAAAACATAAAAAATTCTAAACCATATTTTGTTTACAAACACTAAACAACTGAAAGGACATAAATTTACACAACACAACAAAAAATTACAATCCGTGAATTCTGAAAGCTTATTGTTTTAAACACAATGAATATTCAGAAGATCTCTCAAATTTTCGAATGGATTTTTGAGAAAAATCATCAAAAAATTAAAACCTTCAATTAAGTTATGTAAATAATCATTTTTATGTAATTTTTATGGAGACACGATTAATATAAACTATTGAACGATAGCATGAACCGTTCTTGCGATATTTCACACTTTTCAAATAAATTTATTAAAACATCGCATGATATTAAAAAAAAGTATTAATTATTGTGAAATATGTTCACTTTTCATATGTAATATTATGTGATAAATTTGTTAACATCATTCTCGTGGATCTAGTTCTCTCCATTCAAGAGAAGAGATATTTTGCGTAATAGTTTTGTATTTTGACGCCTAACAATCGCCAATAGTCATTTATCTACGATAAGAATAATCTATTTATCTGTCCGTAACACTTGACGACATTTTTGCAACTGACTTGGAGGCATATCGCCAACGTAACGTATTTCTTAATGTTACTAAATTAACAAAAATATCGCTAAATTGATACAAATAGCACTAAGTCAATGAAAATAAGGGCTAATTGATGAAAACTCAATATCATGGAAAGATTATATGAATCTACTGTATGAATAACATATTAATTTGTCCGTAACGCGTGGCGAAATTTGGTCGACAAATTTGGGGGAATATCGTCAACTTGGCGATTTTATTTAAATATTGCAGAATTGACGAAAATGTCGCCAAGTTAACGAAAATGTCGCCAAATAAACAAAACTGTCGCCAAACTGTTTAAAAGGCTGAATCAATGAAAGTGAGGACGAATTGATAAGACTTGAACATCTTGGAAGGAATATAAGAATCTACTATAAGAATAACCCATTTTTCTGTCCGTCTATCTGTAACTCTTGGAAAAAATTTTGGACACGAATTTGGCAGGATGCTGACAACTTAGCGACTTTTCTTAACGTTGCCAACTGTTGCAAACGTGATAACAATTACGTTAATGGCATGCAATATTTTGCAAATTTTTAATTCCATCATACAACTGGCATACCTTATAGTATATAAGAAATGCTCGTCCTTAATATATGGATTATATTACTGAGGATGTTATCAATATTGATATTTTGTCAATACAGAATTGCGTAAAATATAAGTTAATTGTGTAGTTTTACATGTTGTCACTGTAAATGTGTCAAATATCCAGTTCAAACATTAAAACACTGTGCCGTGGATCTTATACATTTTTTCACTGTGAAAGAAGTAAATTAATTACATTATGAAAGGAAAATCATGTGTGCTGCCCACATTATTTTTTTTAATAGCCGCCTTTCTAAATGGAATGAAATGTTAGACAGCGAGCCTCTCGTGAAATGAGAAAATATGCTTCTTTACAATTTTAGATGAAATATGCTTTTATCTGAATTCTTTATCTTCAATATTCAAAATTAAAGCAATAAATAATATGTAAAGGCATAAGCTTCGACGTGCTATAATAAATAATACGCCAATGTACTTTGTGCATGCACCTTGAAGAGTACAGAATAAATATAGTAAGATTCAAAATATTTACTTTCGGTGTCAAAAATTGATTTTTTGATATCAACGCGAGAAAAAAAAAAGTGGCAGCGAATTTTCAGCCCAACAAATAGCAATGATGGATGGCACCCTTCATTCATACGAATAACGCCCTCCAGCGGCCGAGGATTTATCCTGTGACAACTAACCCATGGAGTAACTAGCTACACTGTCCTATTTTGTTGCCCCACAGGTGGCCCGTCACAAGATGGTGGTGTACGGCATTTGGCTCCTCGTAGCCGTGATCCTCCTTACCTGTGGGGTAATTAATCTGTGGAGAGGCCGGCTGATAACGTGGTTATGATTCTTAAAGCAGCGTCTTTCTGGTGGTGGAAAAGAGCAGGCAACTTATGGCCTGCTTCCAGACACGGTTAGAAATTCTTTGTTCCAGACACATCGGCTACTGGGATCAAGACTCGACGGCTTCACCCTGCCCTATAAATGATTCCGTCGATTCTCACTCTCCTGGTTGTTCGATTCTCTGGATGGTGGATATAACTCTTTGTCGTCTCCTCGTAGTGGCTTAAATCACAACAGGTCGCCACGGGGTTTGGTCTATAATCTATCCTATTTTATGGATCCCTGTCAGAATAAGGGCGTAAACCCCCAGATCGTCCCTGCCAGTGGAAATTAATCTATCTTCTTTTAAGGGAAATGAAAGGAAATCAGGAATAAATGTATGCCTTTATTTTATGATTTTTAAAATGGGCAAAATCATAGAAATTCTTGACAGTGAATCGTTTGTATGTCTTTATTAATGTATTTATATTTACAGGAGGTTTTACAAAGATGACCACGAATTTTAATTTTCGGCTATTGGTTTCGGATACATAATTTAAATTTAAAAGTTTGTTAAAATTATATGTGATATTCTTTCACATAATTTTCTAAGATAGGAGGTTGTTTCATAAAAACAGGTGGTCAAAATATTTATATGTTCTCTTAAACAGAAAATGAGTGAGTAATAATGTTATAGATTTTCATACAGCATCACATTATTCGCATATTTTGAATAGGACAATATAGATGTGTGTTGTGTGTGGAGATGGTACAAGTTACCTAAGAAAATGATTAGGATATTTTTAATCTAAAATGTAATTTTTCTCACTTGTCTACTTAAATTGTTTTATAATACAGCTTAAAGGGTATATGAGATTAGAAATCACAATAAATATTGTGTTCTGCAAATTGTTTAACTCTGTTACGTCAGCTTATGGTTGAACGATGTGAACTTATAAGCCCTCTGTGGAAAGTTATGGAACAAATACGTAACTCTTATGATTATTAGCAAATTAACAAACTTCGAAAAGCTTCCAGAACTGGCCTAAAGTCGCCAAGTTTGCAAATTTTCGCCAATTCATGATCAAGGACATCGATTTTATCACAATGGTCAGCTGATCCAGTCGTTTCAAAGTGGTTTGCTGTTACGTATTCCTAGCAATATGATGTCACTTCCATAACAGACTTTCACATTCGCTTCATAATATTTATTTTATTTGTTTTAAACACATGCTTTAAATTTAAAGTGTTTTTAAAAATTAAATGTGAAATTCTCTCATATAATACTTTAAAGTATGACGTATATTAATAAAATTAGGGGGTCTAAAGTTTTATATGCTCCCTTGTGTAAAAAATTTCTATTAGGAAAAGTTACGCTGTACAGTACTTAGTAAAAGGAAAAAAAGTACAATTCATGGAGATATTTACACTAGAAATAACTTTAAAAATTCCCAGTATAAGTTAATAAAAAATGGAATTGCTTTTTCTCTCGATTCTAACCCAGGCTGACTTTAAATTAAAACAAGACGTTGCATAAAACGTGCCTGCGCTTTTTTAATTGAAGCTGACTCTAAATTTGTAGGGGATAAATTTGCGGAATAACAATGTTTGCTGGAATAACAATTTAAAACTTTAAATAACCTAAAAAACAAATTCACCAGAAGAAAAATTATAGTTTATATATATATAAATTTTTATATAAATCGCAGAATAAAGCAATACCTGCTACACTGTAAATTCAAAAACAAAAATGCTACCTTCTAAAAAAATTTATCCTCTGGTTAAGAAAAGACTGATCAATAAATGGTGCTAATGACTCGTGAACCATTTTCAGTAAAAAAGGGCTTTTTTTTCTTTATTGTCATTTTTCACCCAAAGCTTTTTATAACGTTGGAATGATGAAGATAATACCGTGACAATAGAAAATATAAGCAATTTAATTGTAGCATCCAAAATTCTTTTTAGTCAACATTGAAAAAAGTTTACATAAACTAATGTAAACAAACGTGATAGATAGTTTATCGAAAATTAATAAAAAACACATACAGTTTATCTTCTGTATGCAAATAATTATGATAAAAGAAATATGCAAATAAAGTATTTTAATAATAACAATGTAACACATTCATTCTTAATTTCCTAGATATGGATTAGCCAATTAACGAGTTACTTTGGGTGGTTGCATGTTTTTGATGTTCACAATTCACAATTTTAAAACGTACTCAGTCAGTTGTACTACATGTGATGATTTACAATAAAATGATTCAGTTGTCGGTAATTTAACTTATGAGACAACGTGATGTATAGTCGTCATTGTACCGAAAAAATGTACTCTTTTGAGTTTTCTGTGGATTTAGTAACCGCATGCTTCTTAAATACGAGTAATGTTTTCGTTATCTTCTGAGAGTTGCCAATTTCATAAAGTTATTTTTTTTTATGAACTAGGGCTGGGGGGAAAAGTTTTTCTAACCAGTAGTTTAAATGAGAAAACAGAATGGTTTGAATAAAAAAACATGGTGTAAACCAGTTGTATTTCACCAAGCTAACCCTGTTTTCAACCTAAAAGCTTTTTATTGTAAAGATTGCGCAGTCTATTGTCAAGGTTGCACAAAAGACTATTTTTCGATCTAGTAAGTTTTGATTGACGATCAAATCGAAAGTAGGTGTTAAAACACAATCCAGAAGAAGTATAAGGAGTATTACAGGCCCGACCATAAAACTCATAGGTCTTTTAAGGTGGATGAATTTTCTATACTTGAAAGAAACACTGATAACGGTGAACATATTTTGGGGTTTTCAAAATAACTGCACCAAATTGTGATCAAAAATTAGTTATAAAAATATTATGTAACGGAATATTTTACAGGCTATATATTATTTCTCTCTCTTTATTAATCCAAATATTGAAAGTTTATAGATACAATCTATCTCTCAATTCAGGAACAAGCAGACATATTTTGTGTTCATTTTGATTAAATACTTGGACTTGAAAAATAATTTCTTCGAAATGCACTACTTTTTAGGCCTAGTGTTTATCCCGTGTATAGCTTTAATGCTTGGATAATTTTTGCTTTTCTATTTTCGAATGCACACCATAGATATTTGTTGATATTCGTTGGTTATCTTTAGCTTGATGACTAGAAACAAGCATCTTATTTTTCTCATGATTGTTGATACTCTTTTTAACACTTCTTTTAATTTGTAGGCATAATTTAAGTTACGACATTTTAAGTTATACCTTCTTTCTATTCCTATCACTGTATTTTCATTTTATATTTTTATTATAAATGTAATTAAAACCTCTTCTCTTCTATTTCTCTCGCTCTTTCACTCTCTCTCTCTCTCTCTCTCTCTATATATATATATATATATATATATATATATAGAGAGAGAGAGAGAGAGAGAGAGAGAGAGAGAAACTTATAGTTGAATGTTGTGATCCCAATTTATTATTTTATTCTATGATATCAGAAATCTCATCCATCATAATTTTGTAACAATTTTTCGCTGCTCCACGTTCTGCCACATCTCATTCGGGAGGATTTTTCACTCAGAATGAATTCTTAATGTTAGAGGAAACGTTTGTGTCAAAATGGCTACACCATATATCTTCTTTAAGAATTTAAACTGTTCTCGAAGCTAAATTTAATAACTGAGCTCTTCTAGACACATTTATCTATATTTGAAGACAACCTTGGTTCAATCTGTCAGAAAATATTCGGCTTTATTACTTGCAAATGTTTTTGTTTGTTCAGTGGTACTGAGGTATTTAAAGAGCAGATTTTTTTTATCCCGGTATATATCCATGAAATACCTACATTTCAGACAAATTTGATTGTATACCGTCCCAGTATAAATTAATTCGTATATCCTTACGTTTGAATATCATTTAAAGGTAAGAGGGTACCAAATCAAATTTTGTTGGGCTTCGTCACATACTGGTATCAAAGGACACTGGAAATTTATGAAGAAGTCTTCATATGGTGCGCAACTGGTGTATACCCTTCATTTTTTGAGAAATTATTAAGAATGTTTATTCATTCCCTTTGTATATACTTATTTCCTACAGTCATACATTTTTTTCCGGAAAAACCTGAAGTGCAAAGTCCAAAACTGGATAAGGAAATACACAGTGAATCGCAAATCCATTCTGTATGCTGATGCTGAATTCTTATCAGTCTAAATTTATAAGCTATATAGTTAGTCCTGAGAAATTGATTTTGCAAGGAATTTTTTTTTATACTAAGTGAAAAAAAAACAGAAGTGGAAATCTTTCGTGACACTTCCCACTCCTTCTTCTACCTCCTTCGGAATTTAATGCATAATTCATATCAGCCATCATCTAAGCTGTATCTTTAGACGATCTTAAGGAATTTATGTTTCAAGAAGACATTTTTTAACTAAAAGTGGAAATCTTTAGTGAATAGCCACATACCTTATTGGAAGATTTTATATTTTTGTCTGAGCGAGTTTTTATTTCATTTTGAATCACTAAGAATATATAATTGAATATTGGATCGGATTGCTAATTTTTAAAACAAAATAGTTATATTTTCGATGTTCTAATATATTAAACTATTTTAGGGAGGTGGTTATATTTCTAATATTTTAGTTAGCTATGAACAAGTAATTTGTAACCTTATGAAAGCCTTATAGGAACATGCTTGAACTTCAGATGGAGTTTTTAACATTTTAGATATAGATTTATAATAATGACATTTTAATATTTTAAGCTATATTTAAAAAAGTGGTTGTTATTCCGATATTTTAAAATTTTGATCTATATTTAACAATTTATTCACGCAAAACTATGTCGACTTTATTAGACTGGAACTACAGGCATTTTATATATGCAATACTATGTAGTCAAAATCCCTGCCCCAATTATTGTTTAAACTCTCTAAAGGAAAAGTTTTTCGTTTTAAAAGAAATTAATTCACAATACAGATTCACGCCTTGTTCCCAAATGAGAGTTCTTTTTTTCATGGAGAAATATGATCGCATAATATTTGAAGTGCAGTTTGCAGTACAGGCACGTCACCCAATAGGAAAGCAAAGGGAAAAAAAACGATTATTTTGTTACGCCACAGACATGAAAAGGAACGTTTATATCCCCCTCAGTGCCGCTACTTTTCTGCTCCATAGAACTTTCATAACATAATCCGAGCGATCAACTTTTGATATTTCCTTTGCTCAAGCTTAAATACGAGTTTGAGAAAGAATTTTCATTGTTGCAATGTATTCGTGAAAGTTTTGCAAATTTCTCTAAACGGCGTGCTTCATAATGTTTTCACGTCTTTTATAAGGCATTTAAGCCCAGTACAAAATATAAAAACTGTATTACGGTATTTTTAACTTTTAAAATTGGAATATCGGTATTGATATTACTGGAATTGGACATATTAACACTCTACGGAAAATGGAGAAAAAAGGATGATACTGTAACTTAAGAATAAAAATAAATTGTGAGATAAAGCAATTTTCTCAACATTGTTCCCTACAATTTCAACATTCTCCCCTCTGGCCTACGGATAAATAGAAAATAAATGATAATCAAATATTAAATTTGAACTAATGTAAGAGTGCCGATAAATAGTCCGCGTGTGTGTTTTGAGCCTTATGTATCGGTTTATAATGTTGGTTTGGGATTTTGTACGGATTTTTTGGCGGGTATTGTTGCAATCAATTCTAGTGTACATTTATGTGTAGTTTTCAGTGTTCGTCTGAGGTATAAGCCATACCTGTTTTAGTTTCTTTGTGTCAGTCAAGAAGTTTTGTATTTCAGGTTAATAAATGTGTTCTGGCCTCGTAATATTTGTCTGTGCGCCTTTCGCCGTCTGTGCACCTTTCGCCACTTTTTCAGAATCATGTTTTGAGTTGTAGAACTTTATGGAGTTCAGGATTCATATCCTGATGTAAAAACTCGATATATGATATTTGACCAGGTATCTTCCAGCATAAAATGGCGGAATGCATTGAGAATAAAGTTCCAAATGTACAAAGGGGATGATTAAATGTTAAAATATTTTTTTAAATGATAACAAACTGGACTGGATCAGCAAACTGACTCAAATACATAACATTATATTTTTGCATTGTTTGGGCGAAATTAATTACGTAAATTTTTGATTGGTTTGTTACGTTTACAGTAAAATTATAGCCAAAATACTCCAGATTTTGTACCGCTTTAATTTCATTTCAGTTTTGGTTAGGACGTATTTCTGTAGTAAATTTAAATTACAAAAATGTCTGGTTTACTTTTTAGCAATTTAAATTTCAATAAAGTTTGCATACGTTCAACAACTAAATTTAAAAAATAATGTGCTTTTGATTATTTTAATGCTTATAAATATTTTGTACAATTTTCTAAAACATTAATATAAAACAATTGTTTCCTTTTCAGTAAATTGTATTCTAAAATAATTTTGTCTTCTTTTCACAATTTTAGTATAATTAAATTATTTTGATAATTCAAAATTGAATACATTATATACTTTTCCATAATTTAGATATGAAATTTTTTTTAGATTTCATAAATTTTATTGAAATTATCTAATATTTACTATAGAAAATAAATAAATGCCTTTCGCATAAGAAACGACGACGTCATATGCAGAAAGAGCGTAATTTGAACAGCTCTTCGCATGAAGTTTCACGTCATATACATAAAGTGCATATATCATAAATAGTATGCTATATTTTAATGGACTCTAAATATGTAAATACTTGGAGGTTCGTATACTACGCTAAGTCTAGAGACTTATTTTGTCTATGGTCCATACATCGACGCATCAAAGGGAGAAAACTTCAACTTTCATCATTATCAATAGCACGATAGCCCACTATGGGTCTTGGCCTTCCTCAGAAGAGTTTTACAAGCTTCTCTTCTTGAAGTAACAGTTCTCCAACTTTTAATCTTTAATACCTCAACTTTTAAGTCTTTGTCCACATAATCGCTCTACCTCAACTGCGGTCGTCCTCAAGGTCTTTTTCTGATCCGTGTGGAGATAAAATTTTTCTTTGGCTATCCATTCTTAGCAAATGTCTCGCCCATTGCATTCTGTTAAATTTAATGCGTTTAATTATGTTCATATATTTGTACATATTGTATAATTCATAATTGTATCTTCTCCTCCAAATATCCAAATTTTAATAGTTAACACCTCTAAGTCCTTGTCCACAAAATCGATCTATCTCAACTTCTGTCGCCCTTTAGGTCTTTTCCGGATCAGGGTGGAGATAAAATTGTTCTTTGTAATATTTTGGTTATACATTTTTAGCAAATGTCTAGCCCATTGCATTCTGTTAAGTTTAATACATTTAATTATGTCAGTATCTTTGTATATTTTGTATAATTCATAATTGTGTCTTCTTCTCAATATAATTTTCCTGAATTCCACCAAAAATACTGCGCAAAACTTTTCACTCAAAGATGCAAAGAGCTATTTCAACATGCCCAGTGAGAGTTCATGTTTCTCAAGCATAAATGAAGATAGGTTTTATGAGATATAGCTGTAATTTTGTTCTTTTCCCTATCAGGTGTGACCTGAAAAAAAATCTTAATCCATGAAAAAAGTGATTTGCAGCTATAATTTGCTTTTGGATTTCTAAACTAATATTATTTTTACAGTTTATTTGATATCCCAGGTAGTTAAAATGCTCTACATATTCATATTGGTACAAACCAGTCTCAAATATGAAGGGGATAGACTCATTTCTGGTAAAAGCCATTTATTTAGTTTTGTCTTCGTTAATTTTCAGATGTATTTTATAAGCTTTCCAAGCTAAGAAAGTCCTCCTTTAGATTATTAGTGGTTCTAGTTATAACATCGACGCATTAGCATATGCAAGAATTTGAATAAATTTGTTGTAGATATTTTCTTTAGTGATGACATTAGAATCTCTAATTACTTTTCCAGGACAAGTTGAAAAGTTGACGAACAAGTGCATTTCCCTGTCTAACACCATCTTTAATATCAAAATGTTTTGAGATTCCCCTGTGAATCTGTTCTAGAACGTTTAACTTTACGTATATAAATTTATTGATGATCCCCCTAAACGTTCACGTTCCTGTAACCGTAACTGCAATATGTTAAGTTTCACATAAACGAATTAAACAAGCCAAAATCCGCAAATCAAATATCGATACAAAAATGGGATTATATATCGTAAATACGAAATTTATCCGTTTCAGATAAACTTTAATAACCGAATCTTGAAATAAAATAAAGATTGCATCCGAAAATGCTTTGCCAGCATTTTCTTTTGTAAAGTGTGTTTCATGAAAGATTGAAGATGATATTAAATTTAGTTTTAAACTTTCTTATTGGAGGTTATTGGGAAGATTGAAAACGAATATTTAGATCATGGAAAAATAAGGATTTTTAAAGATATTGCAGAATTTTATTATCAGAAAATTTAATCTTGTAGATTGTTTATTTCATTCTATTATTATAAAATTATGTAGTTTGATATAAGTAAAATTCCTGCTGTTAAGTAAAATATTGTAAACAGTTTTTAAATCTTCTTGATATTTCTTGTTGTTAACAGCTTAAAATTTTGTTTTAACTTTATTATTAAGCATATTGGGAATATAAATAGATTGCGAGGTCTACTTCTGTTATTTCCAGACTAGATTTCTTGAGGAAGTTTCTGTTCAGGGTTTGGGAATAGTATCATAATTTTCTGTAAAATACGCAGTAAGAGCCTCAAGGTCAAGTCACCAGGAAAATTATTCAAACTGCTGTTTCCAGTGTTAACACCGCTGTAAAATAAATTATGGTATCAGCAAACCACGCACGCTGTCATTGCATGGGGTGAATGCAGTATTTTCTGATTTGGGCAATGCAATTCCTTACGTGACACAAGTAGTACTTCCTTAAAGAAAGCAGACATATGCAAATTACATGACAACGATTGTTTCGAGGAGTTTTGACCGTCTTTTTATAAAGTCCGAAGTAGATAGTTCTTGCTTGCTTGGCGTTTGCTAAATCAAGGTATTATTTTAACCCGATGAAGAGGGATAAAATCTCCCTCGAAGTAATTATTGTCTCGTAATTGGTGTCTGTTTCCTTTAAGGAATTACTAAATATGTTATTCTCACAAGTAGCGGTTTTATATTTTATAATTTCTTAAGTGGATGGAGCAATATAAGTAGTTGAACGTACCATAATATAAGTAGATGGGCAATATAAGTAGTAGTCCAAGATGTCCAGGTTGAATAATGGTCTCAGTCCGACCGAGTGTTTTTTTTTTAAATAAAAACAGTCTAATACTCTACAATATATAGCATGTGTAATATAGGAAATAATATCTTATTAAATTCATCGATTTCTGCTATATGTCATATTTCAAAAGCCAGGATGGTGATACCATTGCAGATACTGACATTTTCGAATCGTTTTCGCGCTGCTTAGTTCTACCTCACACGGAATATCCTATTACTACACTGATAAAAAGGAAAGTTTCCATCTGTCGTAATTTTATGAATGCACTTTTATTTTAAACGCCGTTAAGCTTCGTGATACCAATGAATCAAAATCAATTAATGAAGAGCGATCTAAATATGGTATAGTCGAAAATAAATATTCGGGTTTTGAATATTATTTAAGTTGTGCATTTAACCGAGAGAGAATACGATGTTTTTAATTCAACATATACACTCAAACCTGTTTTTGTGCGGTCTTTTTTTGTGCGATTTTTTTTTGTGCGGTATATGAAAATTTCAATCAAATTGGAACATAATTGACGAAGTTATCAATAAAAAAAAATTAGCAGGTTTGATCGGCTATTTAGTTTTTTCGATTTTTGATATGTATTTCATCACATTACATAAGTATTGCGTCAGCCAATTACGTTACATATGTATTGAATTCTATAATCGCATAATTTAATTGTTGAACGCACAAGAATTTCCATGTAAATAAATGAAATGTGCAATAGCATATTGCGATGGAATTCTTGCGTAGCAAAGCAAAAATGCATTGATCGCAAATAAACATTGAAGGACATCTGCATTGTGTTAGTTCGGGTTTTCTTGAAACGGACTGCGTGTCTCTTTAGGTCATTGAGTTGGGTTTTTGCTAATGAGATAGTTGGCGACTAGTGTCATGCTTTGTTTTGTTTGTTTTAACGAGTAGGTAGAAATTTACTTGAAGGGAGCAAAGAGTTGTTTTTTTTTACTCGTCTCTGATCTGCGCAAGTGACAAGTCCGCTAAATAAAGGGATTTAATAAAAAAGAATATTACGTGTGTTTTAATTTTTAAATCTAATATTAATTGACGTCCTTCAAAGTGCTTTCACATTCCTATTGTTAGACTACGAAGAATAATGGTTATAATTTTTGAAAAGTTTTGTATGTGTAAAATAAGTACATATGTAAATAAAATATTTAAAAATGTTCACATGTGTATTTTCTAAATCAGATTCCAAAAGATTTGGTGACATTCCAAGTAGCTGCCAAGCTTCGTGTCTTGATTTCGTTTAAAAAAGCAATTCCTAGTTATTTCGTAAGGTTTTGAGTTCTTTTCTACGTGAGACTTTTTTATGTGGTTCCTATTCATCGCATAAAAAAATACTTTTTAATTGTGTTGCGAAAACTATTTTTTATAGCTACTCGTGAAGTTTTGTGCGATTTTTTTTATACGTTTTCTTTTATGCGTTTTCTTTTATGCGTTTTCTTTTATGCGGTCCCTATCCACCGCACAAAAACAGGTTTGTGTGTATGTGTTTGTGCAGATAGGAGTATGAGTATAGTAGTATAAGGATACGCTATGCAAATTGAACAACTCAAATAAATTTTGAAAATATTTTTAAAATCGGTGATACTAAAACATATTACTTTTGAAAAAGAGATGAAATGGATCTAATTGAAAAATAATACGGATTTAATGTTAAAGTTTGAGGTGATGTAAGCGCATATTTAAAGCAAATCTGATAAATCCAATACACGACACGTTCTCTACACCCACTCTCGCTGAATATTTTATAATTGACTCTAGCTGAATCGCTAACAATTCACTCCCTCTAAATATCTTATAACTAACTCATTATAGCTGAATATCTTATAACTCTATAAATATCTTATAACTCAATTTTACTGAATATCTCAGAATTCATTCTTTCTCTATATCTTATAATTTACTCTTGATGAATATCTAACTTATTCTCTCTCAATATTGTATAACTCAATCTCTATACATATCTAAAAACTCTCTTTCGCTGAATATCCCATAATTCATTCTTTTTAAATAACTTATGGTTCACACTTGCTGAATATCTATCCCAAATATGCGATATTGCAATAAATTAGGTTTGGCCCCTCACGAGGAAGATACTGCCTTGGATCAACAGTAGTCGAGAATGGAAATCAATTACCCTTACAGTTGATACTAATTACATAATCCGTACTAAATTTTATCAAAATAGTTAAATTATTTTTAAAGGTAATAAGCTATGGAGAAACAAATTTCCTAATATTTTTAGAACTACTATTGATAACTTCTAAGCGAAGGATTTTATTCATTCCTCGTTAAAAGTGCAATAATAACAGAGCGGGGTCGAAAAGTGGCGAAATTGATTGCTGAAGGCGTTGAAAGATCCAAGAGGTTACAGTTACAGGAATGGATCAGGCGGGATAACGGGAATGTTATTTTTACATTAAATACACAATTCATAATAATCCAATTTAACTTATTGTTTCAGTGGGAAGCAACCAGAACGTTAATTGAAATGTAGTTTTTCACAAGAAAACAAATATGTCCAGGTGTATGAACGTCTATGAAGAAATGTCCTCCATCTCGGCCATACGTCTCAAAACACTAGCCGCGATTAAGCAGTATTGAAGAGTACAAGGTAAAGTAACATTGTGCGTTAGTTCTCCAATAGTCGTCCAAGTACACAACATAACGCGCCGAAGTACTGGCAAATTATTATTTCTATACCTAACTGTTGAGCGCAATTATGCAAGAATTCGGGGCAACCAGACTAGACAGTACGCGCATATAGACATGGAAAGTTATTGGTAATACTGATTAGTAGACAAATGCTGCACTTCAGTACTGGGGCAGTAAATAGAACACGTACTATAAACAAAACATTGAAACCAACGGATATTTTAAAAATATCTGCGACGTTAAAAGCAGCGAAAATTAAAAAAGTACCTGTTAAAATTCTTCAAGAAGTGTTAATTATATTAAATTGAGGACATTACAATCGATGATGCAACATAGAGTAATTACGCAAGAGTTTCGGTTGATAGACTATGTGGACTTGAAAATGTGTGGGGGACAGCGAGTAGAAGACAAATTCCGCATCAAGGCATTGGGGTAGGTTTCAATCTCGCGTGGTAGTAAACAACACACCAATATAAACGATTATTAATAACAATCTGCACAAAAATAATGATTTATGATTTTTCAACATGAACTCTTTTCATCATAAACTCATGATTTTGGATCACAAACTCTAAAACAGCACATAGTAGCGTCTTATAAATGATTCTATTCGTTTTTAAATAGAAAATACATTGAATTGGTTTGTCCTTCAATATATTACTTATTATTAGTGACACCCACAGGCAATCTGTCCCATAAGTAATGAACAACAAATACCCAAAAATATTCTCTACTTTGGTTGGAAGAGCTATAAGTAGTTTGAATATTAAAGTAATTAACGAAAAGAGAGTGACACAATATTACGAGGTATCTCAAATAAAAATTTATAAAATGATAAAAAATAAATTTGCATCACGGTCTCACTTTCAGTATCTGATGCCATACGCTACGTAAAGCTCCATGGATGCATCATAATTTCGCTGTGAAAGAAATATAGACATTGCATTATGTAGGGAAAGGGAGCACACATCATAGTCTCACATTCAATATCTGGTATCATACGCTACGTAAAGTTTGAGAATACTGCTCTTTATATATAGATAACGTATTTTTTATAACACTTTTCGGATTTTCGAAAAATATATTTTATTATTTGCGGATAAACCCCTGAAAATTAATACGCTAGAATCAAGATATACCGCGGTGTTCGAGAGATCTACTTCGACCCGCGTTATAGCTTAGCCGTGATATATCGGACCGTTGTGATGATGCATTTGTTTGGGAGGCGTACTTTTCACCAAGTTATATTCGAACCTGAAGTATATCAGATCGGGACATATCGGGCGTCAACTGTGGGACTCTTTCGTTTATTTTAATAATCAATATGTAATGGTCATCATCGATTTCATTTGTTTCCAGCAATTTGGAAAGAAATCCCGCCAAGACTCAGATACAAACAGAATCACCAGAAAAATTAGTTCATATGAAGTCATGGATACGATACCCACGATATATACATTCATGAATACTTAAAATATATAAATTCATGGATACTCAAAAATATATAAATTCATGAATATTCAAAAATATATAAATTCAAGGATACTCAAAATAAATAAATCCATGGATACTCAAAATATATAAATTCCTGGATACTCAAAAATATATAAATTCATGGGTACTCAAAATATATAAATACATGGATACTCAAAAATATATAAATTCGTGGATATTCAAAATATATAAATTCATGGATACTCAAAATATATAAATTCATGGGTACTCAAAATATATAAATTCGTGGATGCTCAAAAATGTATAAATTCGTGGATATTCAAAAATATATAAATTCATGGATACTCAAAATATGTAAATTCATGGATACTTAAAAATATATAAATTCATGGATACTCATCTGCAACTTCAAATTCATGGATACTCGATATTCGGATTTTTAACCTCACTGCAATACCTTCCCTTTGCACATACTATATATTGTGGGGAAAGTAAAATTAAAAATTTGCTACATTGACTCTGTCCCCCCAAATCTCAAAAAAAGTATAGTCAGTGACTGTATTTCAGTTGAAGTAATGAACCGTAAAAATGAATAGAACAATTTGGCTGAATCCCATTACTAGACCAAAGAAATAGTCAGTGACTGTATTTCAGTAAATGTAATGAGCCGTAAGTATGAATCGGACGATTTGTATCAATTCCATTATGCATTATAACTATTCGAGTAAAAGAAAGTTACTCTTTTTTAAGGGGCCCAATATTCTCTGGCTGGCAGAAGATCTTTACATATGGGAATAAATGCATTACATTTACGTAAATATTGAAGCAAATGTACCCAAAATAATTTATACTGAATAAATGTAAAATATTTGTTGTAAATGTAAAATATTCATTGGTAGGATGATATAAAATGTGTACAGGAAGATTGATGGAAGATTAAGCCCGCCAATAACATTCAAAGGAAAGGTCCATGAGTGTATAGGTTAGGAAATGACAATGGATAAAAGCAACTGCAGCGCCCCTAGCAGAGAATTAAAAAAGTTTGGATATGAAATCTGCAATAAAGCGAGATGAGCAAAAAATACCAATTACAATGTTATACAGCATTTTCTAATTAGTTGGAATTGACAATAAAACTGTTATAGAAAACATTTATTTTACACAATCTTTTTTTAATTTTATTTTTTATTTTTTTAACAGAATACAGACTACAGGATAAAATTCCAATAAAAGTTTGCAAGACAAAATGCAAAGAATTACAACAAATGATTCTAATGCGTATCTGTAGAGGAATGAAGACATTAAGGCTATCAGGAAATCTGTTGCAAGTACATTAAAGTTATTATTTGGCACAGATTTTTTACCGTTCAAAATACATAAGAATTTTACGATTTTCTCTTGACTTTCATATAAATATTTTCAAGTAAAAATCGTATGCGATGTCATATTAAATACTATCTTCAAATAAGCATTGAGTGTAGAGAAAAAAGAAATAAACCTATATTTTCAGTCCGTACGTCAGTCAATTCCTGCTGGGTGGATATTTTATCATCTGTGAACATTTATAAATTATTTACAATGATTGTTTTACAAAAGACTAGAAAATATACCCGACGTCGCTCGGAATATAAAGCAGGGATTATTAGAATTCATTCATTCAATTTTTCCAAAAGGTGCAATTTTAACTTGCTTATAATATAAAACCATATTAAAATAATTAGAATTATATACTTAATATCTTCAAAGCTAGAAGAATAACAAATATAATCTACTTCGCGAGAGATTTCATTTTGCCTTTATCCTTGAATACTCTAAAACTCAACAATATAATAAAAAATGTCAATGCCTCCCATTGCAACTGACAGGTTATGACTTCGGTTGCAAAATTTACTGCATAGGAAGCAGCGAAACGGTGAAAGAAGACCTTTGCTCGTCGTTTCAAAATTCTAAACGCTTATGGTTTTAGTTGCAAATTAACAGAACGTCAGAAAATGAGCAATTATTTTTTTTTCTCCGTTAGAATTCAAAAATGTACATCCATATTTTTGCCAAACTTCCGAATTTTTCTAATCTTCCGTTTCTAGATGCGGCGAAATAAAATTAGAACATATAAATAAATCATGCATATTTACATGTATTTATAAATAAATAAATAAATAACTGGGAATAAATTACCCTACGCATTCCGTTCAAAGATCGTTGGAAAGAGTTTTGTTTGATCTTTTCGTTGGTGCAAAGATGAAAAGTCTGTGATATTATTTTCAATCGGTCTGTGTGAACGAACGAACCGATCTCTGTGAAAATCGTTCTAAATCTAACTTCAACATAAAATAACTAAAAATCTAATTTGAAAAAAAAAAAGAAAAAAATAAAAGAAAAAAACTTGACGCTGTCTGTCGTACCAAGAGTTCAGATAACACAGTGTCACCTTTCGTGCATATCCATAGCTTAGAATTTTTTCTACAAAAGGCACATACAGGCATGCATATTTTGTTATGCAAGAAGAGTGATCAGTATTTTGAAATGGCTATTATTAATAACTTTCAGAAAGAAAAGTATATTATTTCATATTAATTAACAATTTAACATCCTTAAAAAGATATCCTATGCTCAAGTGATAACAGTTAAACAAATCAAATCCACATACCGGAGGTTAAAGCCCCATGGGCTAGGCACTCCAGCACGACGTCCACACACATGCTCGACGCTTAAATAGATATGGGTAATAATCAAGAAATCGTGGCTATTTTGGGGTAATGTGGTTTTATAATTTTCATTACGGCGGCATTATCCGGGAAACTGTGTTTCCAAACTACGGAAGATGATGGGCATTTTTAATAATGTAACCGAAATGTAATAATAAAAAATCTACCAAATATAAAGTTTTAATTTCCAAATTTGTAAATGCTTATTTTTTTATTTATGTTGAATAAATTTATTATTCGAGAATGCACAAATACAAAAGAAAATTAAGCCAACATATACAAGAGAAAATTATTTAAAATCTGCTACTTGATCGTTCGAAGCAATGTGAAATATGCATTGATTTCGGAATAGCGCTCTCAGTGAAGAAACTTGTAGCCCTTGAACTATTTCGCGCTTTTCAGCACGAAATAGTCTATAACTGAGTTGACAGCAATAAAAATTGCCGTTTAACGCAGTTTTACTAGTCCATGAAGTATATCGTATTATATAGATGACTTCAAACTTTACAATGGTTAAAGTGAGACTACACGACATTGCAATAACTAACTTTACAATAGCAGAAGTCGTCAATAAGGAAAAAATCCGTTAAAAAAAATTATTCACTTCCGTTAGAAAAAATTATTTACTTCCGTTAGAAAAAATTATTTACTTCCAAACATTGGAATCTTACTCAGTACAGAGAACAACATCTGTTAACCAGCTCTGAGCTCTTTCGCAATTTTCAGCACGGAATAAATATAAACTGAACTGACAAACAGAAAACGTGTTATGTGATGTGATTTTGTGTATTTCTATAGTGACGAACAAAGTTGGCTATAGGCTCCTACATGTGCAAGCTGACGCAACCGCCATTTTGATTCCAACTGGTCCAGTTATCGTCTGTTGCTATTTTATGGAGCACGCATGTCACATGGCTGATATTTGATACGCAATTTAGCTGTAAAATAGGTGCTTCTACTTAAAAAAAAAATCCACCAATTAGTTTAGAATGTACAGATTTCCTCGCGATTTCGAGAAAATGACGAGAAAGTAAACTTATTTTCGTCATTGATTCAAATGCGAGTCAAAATGGCCCCTGATGCTTCAGCCTGCTTATTTATGAGCCTTATGCACCGCGTAGACGGTGGCTTACTAGGTGGTGCCATGTACACATGACTTTCCTGTATTGTTTCTGCTTTAATCTTTTCATAATCAATTGATGGTTTTCAAGATCCACGGCACGATATATTGTATAAACATAGCGTAAACTGAAATTTGGCGCTTTTGACAATTTATTAGTCTAAACAGGATAACTTATTTATTTATACTCACATGCAAAATGTTCAATAAAACACAGTTGACTTATAATAAATATCCCGTGAAATAAACGACTGTTTGCGTATTGTTTAAAGTCAAAATACAAAACTATTACAAAAATATCTTCTTTCATGAAGGAAAAGTAAAACAGAAACAATTATGTAAGTATTTTCTAGACAAATCAACAGAACCAAAATATAGTAAAAGTAACTAACATATTTTTTTTATTTCGGAAAAAGTGGGAAATAAACATTGGGGTAGAAAATTAAAAAAAAAATATATATATATAATATAATCCAGAGGGAATTTGAAGGGTATTTTTATCGTGACTAAGAAAATACTTTTTTCAATACTTCATTCACTGGAGGAAGATAAAAATTGTAAGATGTCATTCTTCCAAATTGTGGAGAAAATAATTGGCAAATAATTAGGAAGCAGATTTTTCAAATGTATATGAATCCAAACGGAAAACAGGTAAGATAACACGAATCAAGAGGATTAGAAAATGATTATATTACAAAATGTGGAAGGTGAAAATAATTAAAATATTTGACTGAGGTAATAAAAAATCTGGCACATTATGTCTGAAAGAAACATACTAAATTTTTCATGTTTGCAGTAACTAATGTGAGAAATGGCGATAAAATAAACTTTCGTTTTCTCTTGGTTATGTCAAAGATAATGAACAACTGGTTATGAAGATCATTCAAACCAAACCCAAATAACGAAGAACACTCATGCTTAATGTTGATTAGAAAAAGAGTGTGTAGTAAAATGTGGAGAGTTTAGAATTAAAGAAACAAAAAATATTCGAGTGGAATATCCAACAATCTGTAATATTAAGAGTAAGTACAAATATTGTTAATGTTCTATGTACTGGAAAAAGGCTACAAATAACCACTTTCCATTCTTTTATTTAGAAAACATTATTTAAGGTAAATATTTAAAAAAAATTCAAAGATACACTAATCGGATTATGCGATTCAGGTTAATACAATTTATCGGCTTTATGTGATCTGATTAGAAAGAAACAGGCGTGAAAAACATTGTAGCTTTGAATTAGAAAAGTGTGTACGTGGGTGTCGCATGTAAGATATAATATACATGTCCATATTGAAGATGTAATTTTTGTATATCAGCCTTCTGTATATGGTACTAAGTACTAAGTATTTAAAACTATGATTAAGTAAATGAATAAATAAGTATATTAAGTTAATAAGTATGAATAAGTATATTAAGTATATTAAGTACTATGAATAAGTATATTAAGTACTATGAATAAGTATAATAAGTATATTAAGTACTAAATCTCAATGAACAGCATGGAGAAAGATGCTTACTTTTCAAGTTCAATACTTTAAGCTAATAATTTACTATAACAATAAAGACCAAAGTTTTAGACAATCATAAAAAACTACATAGAATTGATATTTTTTTAAAAATTGAAATCATTTACACTTCCAATTCTTTATGTGTGTAACGTTATATTAGTGCTGATACTTTTTGTAGTGCTGATACTTTTAATTTCAATTTTTTAGGACTGGGTCAGAATTTGAACAGGTTATCAACAGCTTTCAATTGTCAGAATTAGTAACAAGTTATCAACAAGTAAGTAAAACTGACTAAATACAAAACTTGCCTAAATAAAATAATAAAAACAATAAAATAAGAAAATAAGAAAAAAATATTAATTTAAAGTTACAGGAGTAAATGATTTTACTTGTTTAAAAGCACAAATCAGCATTCACAATAAAATATTTCTTTATAAAGTATTTTATTAAATTATAGAATAGAAAATAAATACAACGCTATAAAAGAAGCATCATAGCAGGAAATAACCAAGTAACAGGTACTTGATCATTTGTTGACCAAAGGCCCTATATTCAATACTTTAAGAAATGACTTAAGCAACACAAACATGGGTGGGTGTTGGCGCGACATTATACCCAACTGGTTATAGAATAAAATGACGACCTCAACTTATTTCGTGACAAAATGTCACTTAGGTACTTAATGACCTGAGCCATTTAATTACTACTGCTATCTTGATGTATCTCGATAGTAGAATCTCAAACTATAGATAAAGACACCTGCAAAAGAAATAATAACTATGCCAAAATTAAAAAATCTGATGTGGGCAGCATATGACTTTCCTTATATAATGCAATGGATTTACTACTTTTACAGTTAAAAAACATGTTATTCCTATAGTAGATACTTATATTCTTTCCAAGATATTGAATTTTCTTCAATTAGTCGTCATTTTCATTGATTTAGAGTCACTTTTATCCATTTGGTGAGATTTTCGTTAATTTGGCAACATTTAAAAATTTCGCCACGTTGGCGACATTCCGCTAAATTCGTCGCCAAAATCTCTCCAAGCGTTATGGACGGAGAAATAAGTTATTCTTACAGCAGATAAATGACCATTGGCGTTCAAATACAAGAGTATTACTCAAAGTATCTTTTCTCGTGAATGGAACGAGTTAGATCCACAAAAATGATGTCACCAAATGTATCGCATGATATTACTTATGAACGTGAACATATTTCTTAACAGTTAATGATTTTTTTTTAATTTATGGGAATTTTTGATAAATTTATTTGAAAAATGTGCAATATCTCAAGAACAGTTCATGCTAGCGTTCTAAAGTTTATGTCAATCGTTTTCTAAAGAAAAATTACATAAGGAATGCCTATTTGCGTAACTTTATTAAAGGTTTTGATTTTTTGATGAATTTTTCAAAATTTCACTCGAAAATTTAGGCGGGTTCTGAATATTCGATTGTGTTTTAAAACAATAGGCTTCCAGTATTCACGGATTGCGAATTTTGACAAATTTCATTCGAATCGCTCCATTCGTTCGTGAGATATTGTTTCCACAGACTCATTGACACACACACACACACAGACAAACACACACACACATACTTTCACACACACACACACACACTTCAAAAATGTTCGATTCGTGATCAGGGATGGTTGAAACGTGCTCTCCCGTCGAAAACTGGAATTCGAATTTTCGACCCCGTCACAATACTTTCCTTATACATTAAGTATATGACGAAAGACTCTCCTTATACTTTAAGTATATAAGGAAAGTAAAAAGGTTAAGCAGTAAACGTATCATAAACAACGAAATTGATTTGCCATCTATCGGATTCTTTGGAAGTTTGGTGTTGACGGCTGATTCACGGATTTATTTTTTTCCAAATCAGCCGACGTATTAGAATTGGGCTACGGGTGGTTATCAATTTTCTGGAACAAAACAACATTTATACATAGGGCGAAATGAAGAAAAGAATGGTTAAAGCGAATACTTTCGTTACAGTACATTTAGTAGTGGGAGCAAAGTTTTAACTCAGAATTTTTATAGAAACTCTTTGGTATACTTATCTACCAGAAATAAATATAAAGAATATACTTTTAAAAAATATAATTCCGTTTAATGAATATCATTTCTCTGTCCTTTGGACTAGATCTATATAGTAAGCTGCTCATAGTATGGCAACTTACAAGATGTTAAAATGGAAGCGGAATAGTTAAACCACAGAATACTATAATCTGTTACGGCGGTCAAAATTAAAATCTTGAACGCGTAACTAGGTATCGCGCACTTAGGTTTTGTTATTTTAACAGCAGAGGCAGATGGCCCTTAATAGAATGTGTTTTTGCTTAAAGCAGAGCCCAGGTGCGACATTTTGGTGTAAACATCCTTTTCAGTAAGAAAGAGCTTAACGCGGGGCGACTTTACGATGGAAGAGGCCCAGTGCTATAAAATACATCACGTAAGAAAAGGGGAATTATTCCATCGCCCATATGTATGACTTGCGCGACTTTAGTAGAATAGGATTTAGAAATCTGTCCGAAAAGTGCCAGGGTGAATGCTCAATAACGGGTGTACTTTAATGGCCTGAGGGAGCGAAATCTCCCACGACCATTTGAGATCGCCAGCAGCTGACGGACCCGCCAGATGGTCAAGGGATCAAGCGGCCGTGTAAACTAGAAAATGTAAACAAGTCGGGTACTATATATATTGGCCCAAGAGGATATCATGTAGGTAGAGTTCGACATGAGACTGAGTTGTGACGACTTAGCGTAGTATGGTGCAAACGAATCCCTAGCAGACGACTGATGCCCCAAGTACATCCAAGAGCAGAGACCCCCGCCTTAGTGAGGGTAAGAATTCTCATCCATGTTATTATGCCGGTGTTAAAAAGCGCTAGTTTTTTGGGGGAGTAATTTGGCGTTGAAATCTGTTAGGCAATGTACCGTGTAAATTACACACCCTATCTCTCTCTCCATCCTCTTTCCTGGTGAATGGAAAGGTACAATAGCTGTCCGAAGAATACTAATGTGTAAACCAAATCATGTAACCAATTAGGAAGTGGGATTAAATAGGTATTTTATTAATATATAACTGTTCTTTTACTTAACCATTCACGCTTTACACATCATGTCATTTAAAGTCAAAAGAGTCGCCAATCCGTGAAACCATTGCTTCGTCGATTGAGGGGTCCCTACCTATAGAGTGGAGGGCAGCGGTGTATCAATTCCGAAGGCTCACTCCCATAGGACCCTACGGCAACATTTTTTACATGGGATGTCGCGTAGACACTAGCGCTTGTGAGTTGGACGAACTGAACTACGATGTAAACAAAATACGTCTGCCAGATTTGGAGCGTTATTGCTCGCTTGAAGATTTTTTTTTCAGAAACTGGTAGGGAAAAATGTGTACAAGACTGTACTGTTATAATTTTAGAAACTATAGAAATGATCAGTATTTTAAAAAAATCTGATGTGGGCAGCACATGACTTTCCTTATATAATGCAATGAATTTACTACTTTTACAGTAAAAAAAATAGATTATTTTTATAGTAGTTATTTATATTCATTGCAAGATATTGAATTTTCGTTAATGAGTCGTCATTTTCCATGTCGTCATCATCAATGAGTCGTTATTGATTTGGCGTCATTTTTATCCATTTGGCGAGTTTATCGTTAATTTAGCAACATTTAAAAGGACGCCAAGTTGGCGACATTCCAACAAATTCGCCGCCAAAATCTCGCCAAGCGTTATGAACGAAAAAATAAGTTATTCTTACAGCAGATAAATGACTATTGGCGTTCAAATACAAAAATATTACTCAAAGTATATTTTTTCATGAATGGAACGAACTAGATCCACGAGAATGATGTCATCAAGTTTATCGCATGTTATTGCATATGAAAAGTGAACATGTTTCGTAATAGGAAATATTTTTTTTTATTTTATATGACTTTTTGATAATTATTTTTAAAAATATGCAATATCTCGAGAATGGTTCATGTTAGCGTTCTAAAATTTGTGTCAATCGTTTTCTAATGAAAAATTACATAAGAAATATCTATTTGCGTAACTTTATTAGCGGTTTGGAATTTTTGACGATTTTTTCAAAATTTCATTCAAAAATTTACGGGGGTTCTTGACTTTTGATTGCGTACAAAAACAGTAGGTTTCCAGTGTTTATGGATTGTGATTTTTGTACCAAATTTCGTTCAAATCGGTCCATTCGTTCGTTATTTATCGTCTCCACAGATTCACTGACACACACACACATACTTTCACACACACACACACACACACACATACACAGACATCACTTCAAAAATGTTTGATTCGTGATCAGGGATGCTTGAAACGTGCTTTCCCGTCGAAAACTCGATTTCAAATTTTCGACCCCGTCACAATACTTTCCTTATACATTATGTATATAAGGAAAATAAAAATACATATATGAAAACTGCGATTTGGAACCAACGATATACAAAAATAACACGCAGGACAACCATCTTTCTGGTAGGTCGGATGGTTTGGGTCTCAACAACAACGCAGGACAACCATGAAGTAATATACAATAAAAATGGCTGGCAATTGTTTGAAATAATAATATTAAATAAATCAAACCTAATAAAGGGAATTTTCAAGGAATAATTCTAAATAAGGAAGGTACAATAAATTGTAAGGTGATTGGAATTGTAAGGTGATGGATGATACAGTAAAAGAATTTGGATGCAGTAATAGAAATGTGTTATATACTTTAAATATTCCATGGTAAATATTTCTTGTGTTTTAAAAATGCACTTTTTAACGTAAGTCATATCTTAGTACAGTGAAGTGCAAAAGACTTTTAAAACTATGTCAAATTTTAATGTTTTTTTTTATCGATTTCAATCTAGGTGATTAATATGAATAACCTTAACATTGAACCATATAACATGGTAAATATAGTAAATCAAGCATAGATAATATATATATAGCATAGCAACACAATGAAGATTCCAGTATATGCTCAGTAACTAATTAACAACTCAGCACGTAAACACATTAATTGTTATTATCACATTGTAAATTATTACATTAGCATTTAAATTAAATAATATTTAACATTGAACCATATAGCATGGTAAATATAGTAATTCAAGCATAGATAATATATATAACGTAGCAGATATTAGAGCACAATGAAGCTTCAAGTATATGCTCAGTAACTAATTAACAACTCAGCAAGTAAACACACTAATTTTAATTATCACATAGTTTATTATTACATTAGAATTCAAGTGAAATAATATTTAACATTGAACCATATATCATGATAAATATAGTAATTCAAGCATAGATAATAGCATAGCAAATATTAGAGTACAATGAAGCTTCAAGCATATGCTCAGTAACTAATTAACAACTCAGCACGTAAACACATTAATTTTAATTATCACATAGTTTAATTACTACATTAGGATTCAAATTAAATAATACTTGTAACATTAGCATTGAATAAAACTGTGACGTCCATTAAATAAATGTCTTTTGTCTATTCTATGGAAATGTAATTATGCATAGGTGCATTTAATTGCCAGAAAATGGCATTTCTAAGTGATTCATCAATTAGAAATTCTTATTTTTGAATAAAGTCATTATACGTCGTTAAAAGCTATAATTTGGGGGCATTAAGGAAACTGGTTGTCTTTTGACTCATACATTTTTCATACATTTATTATCTAAACTTTGACTGACTACTTACCATTGTACGATTAGTTTTTTAATGTTAATTAAGAATACTTTTACTATGAATATGAAAACATATGAGTAGAATTTAGATTTTCATTCATGAATTAAGGGATTTAATCCTAATTCATCGATTTTACGTAGAAATATTTTTAATTTTATTCATTTATTAATGTTTAATTAATACATGGTTCATATTACTTAATATAGGCTCATAGTTTTCTTTATACCTCTGTTATCAATTTAGTTTTATATAGAATATGCTTGTTCTGTCGAAAAGTTCTTTATACATAAAGCACATTTGATGATAAGAAATAATAACAGAAAATGTCTCACGATTATTTAAGAGTATATATAATATATATTTTTTCAATATTCGTTTTTCGTTATTTCAAATACCTATTTTAGATAAAATCAAGGGCAAAGCGTTTTAAAAAACGAAAGGTCTTTTATTTAACACATCCTAAAAGACGTACAGAACATTATTAAAAACTGCCAGAGCGCTTTCGGACGTATATACGCCCTTCATCAGTGGCTACATGAATAGTTAAAACATGGAATGTTTATATAGAGAGAGACCAGTTTAAAGCAAATTTGTATAAAATATAAAATGGTAAATGAACTTACTAAAAATAATACAAGAAATATACACGGAAATTACAAAATAAGTTTAAACACTTGCGAATTTCAAAATATTACAAGAAAATAACTAATACAAATTTTAGAAAAACGTCAAGCATGATATTCCTGAGAATGACGTCACAGATAACTTTTAAGAGATTTGAATTGCACAGAGTCGAGAATGAGTCGCCAAGCATAACTTGAACAGGATCAAAATTACAAATAGATTCACGGTAAATAAACAGGGATTCATAATTATCTATTAAGCATAATAGCTATCTTAGCTTCATTCACAGATTATTCACATGGGAGCAAATACTGCAGAAAATACATGAACTTAAAAATTATTTGCCTAACTAAAAAGATTTGACTTAAGAAATCGAAAATATCAATTATTTCGGGAATTTTATATCCTAAAATCGTAACTGAAATGGTGCAATCGAAAGTATGCCATACCGTTTGTGAGACCAAGTAAAACAATTTATGTTTAACCTTTTGCTTACGGGTGGGACAGCGTCAATCTCAAACGAAGAACCACCCAAAAATACCCTGTCTTTTTGGGAGGTTCTTCTTATGGGATTGACGCTGTCCCCCGCCCCTCCGTAAGCAAATGGTTAAAATAATATTCCGTGGTGTGAAATAAGCTGAACAAAGGGTTCAGACGCGTAAGCACCAGGTTTGACATTTTAGTTCAACGATGTTTGCGACACATAAATTCACCAATTTGCGAAGATATCAACAATGTGGAGAGTCACTATGCCTACATGGGCATAAACCACGCTCCCTGGCTTGACCCGAAGAATCTAAGTCAAAAACAGGTCAAGGCAAGGCAAGACAAGGCAAGGCCGATCAAGTTAGGAGGCCAGAAGGAAAGCGCGTTTCCCCAAAGCAAGATAAAGATTAAGATTACCTAACGAAAGAGGACGATAAACAGAAGAGAAATGATGTTCGATATGATGAGACATAAAAAGATTCAGTGTGAAAACGTAAAAATAATAGTCGTATGAATAGACTCCAGATGACAAGAGGAGTCGAACAAATTCACTCTCTATTGCCAAGTGTCCCGTTAACAGCCTGGCAATGTGTTTGTCCTCTAATGCAGTTAAAATGCTCACAAGGGTACGTGCCAGCTCGTTATTTTAACAACTGTGTCGAATGCAGAACTGTTAAAATTTCGGTAAATAATTGTTTGATCTGATATCTCCTCCTAAGTCTATTTCATAAAAGATTAAATGGTTTTTTTTGTATAAAGTATTATTTGCAAAAGTGATATTACCTTTGAATGCTATCAACATAAATATTATAATTTAAAAAAGATAAATATTGTAGTCAATGGGTCATAATTTATTTTTTTATGTTAAGTAAGTAGGCTTTCACTCTAAAGATAGATTTGGAGGGTTCTTCACGGAAAACATCGCAGTGTAGACAATTATCACTTTAGTCACGAGTTCTAAATGCAGCTAAGTTTATGGTGACGTCACGACTGCGGGACTTCACAGACTCTCTGCGGGATGTTACAGACTCTCTGCGGGATGCTACAGACTCTGCGGTTCTGTGAGTGCATACTGCGCATGTCAACGATTCCATATTTAAGACGTTGCATCGTGCAGTTCTAGTATACTCGCCGTCTAGTATACTGACAGTTTCGTACTCGCGTAGACTCGAAGTCTGAACTTTTGAAGCATAACGCCTCATATCCTGGAGTCTTGACGTAACATCGGTTACATGGCAGATACTTTCTAGCTTAACCTTATGCACACATATAATGACGCAATTTGACGCTGTTATGCTTTCGAGTTCAGCAAGTAAAAGTTCCTGTATTGTTAAGTTAAGTTTCAGTTATTAAATGTTAAGTTTTCTGATGTGTCGAGTATTTTAATGCGTTAGCTGTAGTCCACTCACCCACGCAACATTCAACCAATGCAACCTTCAACAAATGTGTTCTTCAACAAAGGAGTTAGATGCAAACATATATATTTAAGTGGTGAGCTGAAACCCTTTAATAGCACTCTTCACTATAGTGCCTAACAGCCTCACCAAAAGTTGTATAATGAGCGTCAGGAAAACTTAATTTACTATTATACTTCAACACAGTAAAAAATAAAGTACTTAAAAACGAAAACTTCAACGTACTCTTTTTTATTTGAGTACAAAGGCACCATAAACGACTAGGTGACATACTGAAATATAAGTAACCGCACTTGCTTGAAAATGAGTACTTCAATAAATAAACGTATTATTTCATTTTGATTTCATTAAAAATCGTGTAATAAATGTGCAATTATAATTCTAAATATTTTTGTGCAAATATTTCGAAGAATTAAATTTATAGCCTCGAAATTAAGGAACTATATCATTAGAATTACTATGGCGGATGTATATATTTCGTGTGCGGTGCTATGCGGTCGTGTGTTTTTTCTCTAATGTGGCGGTAGAATACGGACATGCAATAAGCATTGCTTGTCTTATGCATATGCGCTGTTTGTCAGTCGTCATTTATTTACAGTTTAAAAATATAATTGAAAAATAAAAATATAATTGAATCTTTCATATACTCAAAAATGAGTACATAGTATTTACAATTATGCTTAAAAGTGATTCTCTCATACTCATAAATGAGTACATAGTATTTACAAACTGAACCTAAATATGCTTAAAATTTAAGTCTTTGATATACTCAAAAATGAGTACATGCGTATTTCAAAATTGAAACATGATTACTCGGAGCTATTATGAGCATGCAAAGTGCTCGAACATGAGTGCATTCTACTGTTTTTTGATACTCATTTTTAACAGTGAATATACAATAATAGACTATTAATAAAAACAATGTATTTCACATCATTTTGGTACGCGTGACCGTTTATTAAACATACTATCACCACACCGTTAATTTATAAGGATTATTATTATAACTATTTCGTTATTATTTAAATCTGATGAATTGAATGAAAATTCGATGCTTTTGAAATATAATTGAATGAATGCCGTTTCTAAGCATGCATTTTTTTAATAAAGTTTTAGTAAATAATCGTCTGCGCAATATAATTTCTAAGAAAGTATTTTATAGTAATATATCGACAAACGCTAAGCCTACAAATTCGACATATAGTCGCAGTGTAGTAGAGAATACCCATAAAAATTAAAAGAAAATCCTTCAAAAACTGTGAATTCATATACTAAACAGACAAATAGACTTTCCATTATATATATATATATATATATACAACAATAAAAACAATAAAATCGGAAAATAAGATACATTAACATTTGATGTTTTGAATTTTAATTTTTCTCTAAAAATATGTAACTTTAGCCAGTTTGTTACTACGATTTGAGTTCCCTTATAATAGTGTTTTTGGCATATTCGTTTATTCATTTCTTCTATGAATCACTTGTTTAGTAAGAGTTTTCATCTATGCTTCATGTTCATATTCTGTTCTCCCTATATAGGTAATTCTCCTTATATAGGTAATTCTGCTTATATGGGTCCTGTCTCGTATTCTAACTCACTGGATCTGTCTGGGAACGTCACTGTAACCGTGTGTTCTACCTCCCTGAATATTTCGTCATCTTCTGCCTTATACTTTTCGACTTTTTTCATCCTGTTGCGGTTTATCGCACGTGGAAGATGGTTTCTGCTTCATGGTAATACTTGCTTTACTAATTTTTCTTTTTTTTTAAATTCTTCCTTTTTTAGTGCCAGTAGCCTGAGTTTTGGCATTTATAGTAAATGCCAAATCTGAAACAGGCATTTGCTTGGGTTAATTAGAATTTGACACAGACCTGAAGAGGAATTTAATTCTGGTTAATCTTCGAAATTAAGCCGGTGCTGTTCATTTCTATTATCGGAATTGTGGCCATGGTTTGACTATTTTGGTGATTTTAATATTTCATTATTACTTGAAATTGGTTATTAATATTATTATTTTTTTCTAATATACAGAGTATCCCAAAAACATTGACCTCGGCTTTTATTTCTTAAATATTTATCTTAGACATATAAAATAAATTACAATGTTGTGTGAAAAAGGTACAGAATTTTATAAAATCCATAAAAATTTTTAGGGGATTAAATTTAAAGGAATACAAAATTTAAATTTTTATACGGCCCCCGTACAAAAACATATCCAAAGAGTAAAATGTGCCCCATACTCTAAGGTGATGTACAAAATTTCAGAATTTTAACATAAAAAGTCCCAGAGATATGTTTAAGCAAATTTGGTGAGGGATTAATCACAAATTTAAATGTAAATGTTTACAGCAAGAGTGCAAATGACGCAACGCAGAAATACTTCATAGGCAAATCATATCTGCCGCTTATCTTTAATGGATCTTTGGCATAGATGGCAAACATTTTGAACAAACCTTGTAATCATTGTGTAAAGTTATTATTTCTACACCCTGTAGATACTTTTGTACAATAAATAGCAAAATTATTATTTATTTCTGCAATCATTGCTTTGTTTCGTAATTTGTGTATGGCCCCCTTAAACGCGATATGCCGACATGATTTTTCCTCTCTGAGAACCCATGTTAATGCATCGAAAAGTGGTTTAAGTCAGCATTTTTGTCTTTTTATATCTCTCATACTTTTTATGATAAAATGCTGAATATATGTCCATCACCTTAATAATATAATAGTGCATTGGGCACATTTTACTTATTGGAAATATTTTTGTACGGAGGCTGTATAAAAATTCAAATTTTGTATTTCTTAAAATTTAGTTCCCTTGAATATTTTAATCGATTTCATAAAATTATGTACCTTTTTTAGGCAACTTTGTAATTTATTTATATATGTCTAAGACCAATATTTACGGAATAAAAGCCGAGGCCAATGTTTTTGGGACACCCTGTATATATATATATATATATATATATATATATATATATATATATATATAAAGAGAGGGGGGAAGAGGGGGGAGAGGGAGAGAGAGAGAATAGTTAAAAGGAGAAAATAAATTACAAATTGTTCTTTTAAAGTATTGATAAGAATTGGTTTAACAGCAATTTAATACGAAATATGTAAAAATATACATTATTGATATCATTCTTTAATAATGTATATTTTTACATTATTAAAGAATGTAAATTTTTATATTAAGATTTTAGCATAAGTAGCACTGGAAAATGAACGTATAAGAAAGTCAAGTACAAACCCACAATATTTTCTAAATATTTTGTTTAAAATAAATATCCATTTCATACCTATTAATATTACTAACTTAATGTATACTTCATTCTCTTCAAGAATATCATTATTTCTATTAGAAATATGCTTAAATTACAGTGGAAGTATAAATACAACACTTCTGCAACACCCCTCACTGGGTTGAAAATTAATTGCTTAGCAGGGTACCCCAGTAATGATAATTACCGAGTAATTACACGCTTGAACAGCATGAAGTTTGTTACATTACTATTTAATAAACTTATAGCATCTGTCAAGTGAATTTTGTCTGTTTGATTACAGCATATGAGTGCATATATCATGATGGAAAATGATGAACATTTTAACTCACTGATTCATGGTAAAACTGTACGATTATGATGGTATTTATAACAGAAATAATTATTGTTACGAATATGTAAAATGTTTCACTGTGCTTTGCTCCTTTTCAAATAATATATAGCGAACCTTTCCTTATATTTATGGAGAAATACCTTTACATGCAACCGTTACTATGACGTGAATGGCATGAATTGCCATATATTGAATTTCGGAGCGAGTTTGTAATATATGACGATTTACTGCCAACTTGGCAACTTTCGAATGTACTAGAACTTTCTCGATGTAATGGACATTTTGGGAGATACATGTCCTTTCTGGAAGTTTCTACGGTGAGCATATAAAATGAGTTATCGCTTAGTTGAAGGGCAGCTGACTTGATACAAGCTATATTTAATTGTGTGATCCGTCAGAGAAATTGTGAGATTGTTGTATATTTAATTGTGAGATTCGTCGTAGAGTTGTTTCGAGAATAGTATCCGCTATTTTTGTGAATTAAAAAATCATTTAATTGCTATTTTATTGCATCTGACACTTGTTTAGTGATCTTATAAGATAGTTATCGAGTTAATAGCTGTATATTATTTGTTTACACTTGTGATTTTAAATAAAAATTATCCAGAAATTTAAATTCATTCTTGTATCGTGAGAGTACACCCACTATTCCAGGGAATACATCGTAACAATACTATAACATGTTTGTTATAATGAGGGCAGTCGATGCACAAACGTTAAAGACATACATTTATCCTAGAGAAATGATTGATATGCTTCCAAAAGAAATAGTTCAGGAAATGCGGATTAGATAGCGGGCGTGGAAAAGTCAATGTATAGAGACAGTTGTATATTTCTCATCTCGCGAACTATTTATCTTAGACTGATTTGCCTCTAAGAGAAATAGTTCAAAAAACATGCAAGAGATGATGCGAGTAAAAAAGTTAAAAGAGAGACTTCGCCATTTATTGCTCATCTTGCAAACTTTCTTTTAGACTCATTTGCGAGG
Source organism: Amaurobius ferox (assembly GCA_951213105.1). Taxonomy (NCBI): domain Eukaryota; kingdom Metazoa; phylum Arthropoda; class Arachnida; order Araneae; family Amaurobiidae; genus Amaurobius; species Amaurobius ferox. Next base: position 124,857,015 of record OX578143.1, on the reverse strand, counting down.
AAGAGAAATAATTCAGAAAAAGCGCAAGAGATGGCGGGCGAAGAAAAAACCAATGAATAGACTGCGCCATCTATTTCTCATCTCACAAACTATTTCTCTTAGCTACAATTTAATCATTTATATCTTCAGATAGGATACATTTTATTATTGTAGTTGCAATTCAGAAAAACAGATATTTGTTTAATTTGTGACAATCCTTTGTACAAAAATCAAATACTAGATCTGGAATTAACAACATGATAAATTTGTGTACATGCAATTTACTAAGGGATTCTTTTCTCTTACACCGATGGAGAAAACTTGATTCTTAAATTGTTCCATGTTTTCATTGATTTACAGCCAATTTCACTAAATTGGCATACATTTTATCAATTTGGCGACATATTCGTCAATTTTGCAACATTAAAAAACTCGACAAGTTGGCGATATTTCGCTAAGTTTGTCTCACAAATTTCGCCAAGTGTTACGGACGTAGAAATAGGTTATTCTTAGAGTGGATACGTATATTCTTTCCAAAATATGCAATTTTCTTCAGTTAATCGCCAAGTTTCTAATATTCTGCCAAATAATTCTCCAAAATTTCACCAACCGTCAAGGCCGGAAAAATAGGTTATTTTTACAGTAGATAAATAATTATTAGCTTATTATAAGGCGTCTAAATATCAATACCATTACCCAAAGTAACCTCTCTCTTGAATGGAACAATCTAGATCAACGGGAATTATGTTAACAATTTGATCGCGAAATATTACATAGGAAAATGAACATATTTCACAATAGTTAATCCTTTTTATAACTTTGGGATTTTTTGATAAATTTAATTAGAAAATGTGCAATATTTCGAGAACAGTTTGCATGAGCGTTCCAAAGTATATGATGATCGTTTTCTAATGCAAAATCGCATAAAAAAAGATTATTTACGTAACATTTTTTAAGGTTTAGTATTTTTAATGAATTTATTAAGATTTCGTTGGAAAATATGGAGTTTCGAAAACTCGGTTGGGTTTGAAATGAATGGGTTTGTAGTATTCACTGCTTATAATGTATGTTAGTACCAAATTTCGTTCGGCTCGCTCTATAAGTTCATGAGATATTGTCTAAACAGGCACACACGTTTTTTATACCCGTCTTTTGTCTTACTTAAATAGTTTATCCTGCCTAATTCATCCTACTTCATTTATCCTACTTCGAACGAATCATTCATTATTATATAGCTTATTCTGACATAGATAACGTGCTGCAATTGTATGATAAATATTATATATATATATATATATATATATATATATATATATATATGCAAATAATTTAATATATTATACTATATGTGCTTGATTTATTCTAATTAGCAAATTCAACTCTCATTTGCATAATAAAAGTTTTAATGTTGCCTTTTCAACCAACTTCCTACAACTAACGATTTAAGAAAGCTATATCACAGTACCATAAATATTTTCCATAATATGCTACTTTAGGAAGAAAAATGCTGATTACTAACCATTTTTAAATCGACGCATTGGAGATAAAAATTTGGAAGACATCCAAATTCGAATTTGATGACTAGATTTCTTTTTCATTTCCTGAACATGGTATTTCTATTCAACCCAATATGCATTTAACAGATGCTCACGACCAGTAATTAATATTTAGAAATTGTAATTCGTCATATAACAAAGCATAATTTGACATTAGTCGTTTTAGTAAAAAAACATTCGATAAGCAGAACTTTATTTTCCTACTGATTATAATTCTTTTTTTCGCTATTTAGATGATTTGGAATGACACAAATTGGTTGCACTGCAAAAAATGACAAAAAGGAATAACTGAATTAGCTTCATTTTCTATCGTTTAATTACACTTATGAGCGTATTATTTTAGGGCATTTTCTAATAATAACAGAAAAAATTCATATGATTTCAGAACACTTTACTAATAATAATGAAATATCAATAAGTAAAATACACATTGTACAAAGGATAAAAGAAAAATTGAGCAACGTATGTATGTGCAAATAAGATAATGATGCAGCATACAGCTGTTTCGATGATAATATATATCTCCCTCGTCAGTACAATAGAACCAACAAACCCGTCAACAAACATCAAAAAGACGAAACGGTAAAAGTAACACAGTTTGGCGAACACCAATCTAGTTTGTTACTTATTGTTTTGGATTGGCTGGACTGTTCTTCATTATGATTTCAGATTAGCTCTGTCAGGTGCGATCTTAATCCAGGTATATAACCTCTTCTGTTTCTTCTATTTGCGCCCATGTCACCTTCTTAATTGTTGGTTTTCGTGCATTGATGAAGAGGACTCAGCATATCCTCGAAACAGCTGTATGCTGCGTTATTGGCTTATTTGTGATTATATAAGCTGCTTAAGTTTTCCTTAATAATGACAATACTTATATTTTAAATTTGTAATTTAAAAGTTTTAACATATAATTTAACAAGAAAGATCAATCATGCATAAGCATTGATTATGAAACACTTTTCAACTGAAATGCAATTTCATTTAAAAATCTATGAAATGTGATACATTGGATCCATACATTGGTGATATCTTTTACATTATCACAGTACTACAGTACTTTATTATATTTAAATATTTAAAATCGAAATATAAATCATCTGATTCTCTATGCAAAATCTATTTCATTCATGTAAATTGCATTCTAGACTCCAGAGCTAAATAATTTTGTGTGAAAAAAGTTCAGCAATTCTTATGTAACTCACCTTACAATCGCTTGAGATATTTGCATTCTGCATAAGTTAAAATTAGGCTTCGTTGAAGACATAATAAAAGTTTAGGGATCATTTAAAATCACAACTATTGTAATTGCGTTGGCACGGAATTTAGATACACAGATAATATATGTGTCTGCGTATGTATGTGTTCAAAGTATTGGAATCGTGCCGAAGATTGGAACTCGGATTTTCGAAGGATCTACACGTTTTGGGACTTCCAGAACACGAAAAACTATTTTTAGGATGACGTCTGTGTGTAAGGGTGTATCTGTGTGTGTTTCTGTGTGTCTGTGAGGATATTGCATCCACTCTAACTGAAAAACTAATGGATCGAATCTAATAAAATTTGGTAGGTAAGTTATTTTGTGGGAAATCCTGATGTTCATTTGATTATAGTACGATTCGTAATAAAAGAATCTGCCTTCTTTGCGAAATGACCGGCAGAAATTGCCTTTATCCACTCTAGCTAAAAACTAATGGACCAAATTTATCGCAATTTGGTGTATATTATTTCAATAATCTTTAAGTGATTTATATACCAAATTTAACAAAATTTGTTATATAAATCACTTGTAGGGTATTCTAGTAAGATTCGGGAAAAATAAACGGGCTGTTTTTGCGAAATGGCCCTCAAAAATCGTTAAATATAAAAATAAAAGACTACGTGTGCTCAATTATATCAATTAAATTCTTATTTTATACGTGATTTTTGACAACAAAAAGAATAAGACTAGCCCCATTACTCTAGGACTAGCCGTTCTTGAGATATTTTAGTTTTTTTGCGTTTTCGCTACGCCACTTTTGACAATAAGTCCAGCTCTCAAATGAGAACCAAATTTAAGTTTAACGTGCAAATTCAATGTCATTTAAAATACTTATGGATGTTATTTTGTACAGATAAACTCAAATTATTACTGAAGAAATAAAGAGAACGTGAATATGAGTCTGCAGAGAAAGACATGTGCTGTCCTCATCAGAATTTTTAACAATATTACAACAATGATTTATAGAAGTGAACGGGGATTATTTGCAGGCCATTTCGAAAAAAAAATGTAAGATCTATATTTAAAGATCCACCAAATTGTTGTAGAATAAAATGTTCTACAAATTTAATCTGTGTACCAAATTTTAATTCTCTAGGACGTAGGAAAATGCATTAAAAACGCCATCAAATAAGTATATCATGAAAAGTTATATAAAATTTAAAAACAATTTGAAAAATTGTTATCTACCAAATTTATTTTAAAATGTGAAGCCTCTCTCATATACAAAATAATTAAACTCTTGGAAAGATATTTATTATATAATATATCTATTTTTCTTTCTGGAGGATATCGCAAAAGTCAGAATTTAATTGAATTCGTTTTTCTCCCTAAATTAAATAATTTTTAATTAAAAAACTACCTAACATATTTTACTGAAAGTTTTTTTATATATTTTATGAGATAATGTGAATATTTTCTAAACATTTCGAAGGAATTTGTGAATTTTAAATGTGCTTAAAAAATGTTTGAAAAATTAGGTCTCATAGGGTCCAATGTATTTCATTTTTTCAATCCGGGTTCAATAAAAAACTAATTGGGTGATACGATTTATTTATATTCCCATAGGTCCCACAGACCGTCTGAAAAATATACTAAAATTTCATTTTGATAAAGTCATTTTTACGGCACTTATCGTGCTAACGGACAGACAGACAGACAGACAGACAGACAGAATGAACAAAGTCATAAACATTTTTCAACTATGTTGTAAAGTGTTAAAAATGAGAATTCAATTTCCACTGATTTCTACCAATGTAAACTGCTAGTCGACGGCATTTTTTTAACTCTATACACTTATCTGGTGTCATTTTATCAAGTGTTTATGAAATAAGACAGAATAATTCAAATTTTTAAGTTTGTTGCCCTAAGTTAAGAAAAATTGCATTATTTAAAAAATAATTAAAAATTCTAATCCACTGATTTTTAATATGAAACACATAATATTTCGGGCATATTACTATAAATAATAAAATATGCTTTTATGTCGAATTTCAGACATATCGTCACATTTAGAATTCTTATTCAAACAAATTGAAAAATTTAAAATTTCGATGTTCTTCTAGCACTTTATTTCATTTTAGCCCAGTGCGAAATATTAGAAACACTTTTTATCTGGTTCCTTATTAGAAAACAATTACGTCTTTACGCTTTCACTTTGAAGCAAGTGGGTGCAAGTTTGGAGTTTATTGTAAGTAATTACAAAATTATTAATAAATTTACATTTTCGAAAGTTATATGCACACCTCAAGATCAACACCCCCCTTAAAATGTAGGACATACAGCGATCGTCTGTGCGAAGAATTCGGATTTTATATCGCGGAATATGCATATTTACATACATACATATTTGCAAACATTTTTGGATACATTTCAGTTGTGTAAATTCCGAGAGATTAAAACGATGGGTTCAATTATTGCAAAAAATAAATAAAAGTAATAATAATAAAGTAGCACTTTTCACCAAGTACTATGTTGCATTTGTAAGACTATGCCCTACAAAGGCGACTATTTTACCTGGCTGCATAGGCGAAAACGACAAAGGCAACATTGGCAGATAAACTGATTAACCAACCATTAATCTCACACAACATACGTAGGATAATTAACAATAATTATGATACAATTATTATTAATTTATTTTATTTTCAAATATCAATTTTTCAGAATAATTTTCCATAACCCAATGAGTCAACAAAAAAAGTTTCAATGCCATACTATCTAAATTACTCGAGGTATCATTAATTAAAGTTTCAGACGAATATACTTATGGACTGCATAAATCTTTTGCAAAAGATAGGTATTTATATAAGTTTTTCGAACGGATATTTTATCTCAGTAAATTCAATTTTTGTACCATCCCTAACATCCATGTTTTCGCTGTTTCTTTTATTCGGTTCAATAAGGTTGATCTTCTAAATTTTGACAATTGTTTCGCGGTTAATTCTGCATATTAAGTTACCGATTTTTGTTTTTAAAAGATCTTTAATCGAATAAGGGACGATTTTCTAATAGAAACTTTCTTTCTAAATAGCCAGTATAAAAATTTAAATTTTATACTTTTTATTAAAACGCGTTACGTGACTTGAAATGCCGTAGCATAAAAGTATATCTTACTTGAAGCATTTCTTAAATAGGAACGATGGGTCTGCGACCAGTCTTTTTTAAAATATGTTGTAGTACAATTTTTTTTAAACACACTGTACTTCAAAAAGTTTCATGAAAATTCCTCATCACTGGGGAATCTTCATAAAATATTTATGGAACTCTGAAAATTATAGTCCAAACACTTCGTTTTTGGATGTTTCTAAATCTCACCAACAGCTTTTGCCAAATTTGTTTCTAAGGTCAATCGACCTGGTTAGTGTACTACTTAATAGCAATAGTTACTTGGAAAAGTTGTTTTTCAGCGGAGACAGTTAACGCAAGAAAAGATATATCAATTATTTGCCACAATATACAGATTTAGAAGAAAACCAGTTGAATATGAATATTTTCTTTTCAATTTAATATTTTGCTTGTAAGAAAAATTTCGTATCGACAAAAATATCTATTGCATTTAGTTCTGTCGACTTTTTACAAGATGCTTTTCCAACTCTTACTTCTTATGAAGATAAATCATAAGAAGATATGAAGATAAATCATAAATACTTTTTATGAAGATAAATCATAAATACTTTTTATGAAGATAAATCATAATGTTTACAAGAATATTTTTATGTACGATGTGTATAAAACACAATTACGGTCTAATTATTTTTTAAATACAATTTTGCAGATAAAAGTGGGTAGAAAGTTTCCAAATTCGATGATTACGATGATACGATGATACGATGATTCGATGATTATCTTGCTGTTCTTTCTCTTCTGTTGAGTTTGCGTTTAACAGATACATCTAACTGGTTAGCAGTATTTAAAATGCACATGCTAGAAACTTAAGTATTAAATAACATTTTTTACATTGGTAGTTGAAAAGAAATACTTTGTCTTACAATTTATTTTATTTAAAATATGTTACAATTAAATAATTACAATTAAAAGGCATTATGACAAATATGGGGATACATTTAAACTTCGTTTTGCTTATACTATCATAAGTAGTAATGTATAGGGGAAATCTAATAGCGTCGAAAACTGGAATTCAAATTTTCAGCGGACTGACACATTTGTGGCAATCTAGAACACAATACAATAATTTTTATTATCGCGTTTGTATGTATATCCATATCGGAACGTTTGTATGGCTGTATATGAAATGGGTGTTTATACTCTAGCTTCAAAAGTATTTGACATAATGTCACGAAAATTTGTAATTAATCGCATATTCGTTATCTTTCTAATAATTCGATATTATAAGTGTTGTAAATTAAACGTGTCAGTTTTTCCGTTCAAATTGTAAACAAAATCGACAATAGTTGAAATAACAGATTGCAAATTCTAAATTAAATTAACCGTGTCAGTTTTTCCGTTCAAATTGTAAACAAAAATCGACAACAGTTGAAATAGCAGACTGCATATTCTAAATTATATGAATTAAATTTGCGTTTTACTTACAATTTTTAATGATACAAAAATAAAACCACTCCGATTTTTTTTAACTTGCTCTGCAAACCAAATTGTAAGAAATGTTATCCATCAGATTTGTAACATCAGTGAAAAACAACGTCAGATCCTCAAAATTCTAGAAAACTATATAATACCTCGAGAATGGTCCATCTTGGTAATAAGGTTAGTCGTATCTGTTTCGTCTTTTAAAAAATGTATGAATCAAGTATTTAATTAATACATTTCACCATATTTATTCTTATATTTCCAATTCTGACTAATTCAGATTACTGTTTTTCAAATCGTACCAAAATCTGACACGCACCATGCTAAGCCACAGGTGACATTATTTGTCAAATATCTTGAAATTTCATCGAATAATTGTTTTCAGCTACAGTGGAGACATACATTGCATAGACGAACGGATATACATGTATACAGGATGTCCCAAAAATATTAACCTCGACTTTTATTTCTTAAATATTTATCTTAGATATATATAATAAATTAAAAAGTTGCATAAAAATAAAAAAAGGTCATAATTTTATGAAATCGATTAAAATTTTCAAAGGAATTAAATTTTAAGAAATACAAAATTTAAATTTTTATACGGCCCTCGTACAAAACATTTCCATTGAGTAAAATGTGCCCCATACGCTGATAAGGTGATGTACAAAATTTCAGCATTTTCATAAAAAGTCCCAGAGATATGAAAACACAAAAATGCGGAATTAAACCGCTTTTCGAAGTATCGACATGGGTTCTCAGAGGGGGAAAATCATGTAGGCATATCGCGTTTCAGGGGTCATACACAAACTACAAAAAAAAACAATGATTACATAAGTAAATAATAATTTTGCTATTTATTGGTACAAAAGTATCTATACTGTGTAGAACTAACTAGAATAACTCTACACAAAGATTACAAAGCTTGTTCAAAATATTTTCCATCCATGCCAAAGATCCATTAAAGATAAGGGGCGGATATTATTAGCCTATGATGCATTTCTACATTGCGTTATTTGCACTTTTGTTGTAAACATTTACATTTGAATTTGTGATTAATCCTTCACCAACTTTGTTTAAACAGATCTCTGGGACTTTCTATGATAAAATGCAAAACTTTTGTACATCGTCTTATTAGTGTATGGGGCACATTTTACTCCTTGGAAATGTATTTGTACGGGAGCCGAATAAAAATTTAAACTTTGTATTTCTTCAAATTTAATCCCCTGAAAATTTTTATCGATTTCATAAAATTCTGTGCTTTTTTAACTCAACTTTGTCATTTATTATATATATCTAAGGTAAATATTTAAGCAATAAAGGCCGAGGTCAATGTCTTTGGGACACCCTGTATATATATCGAGATAAAATAAGTTTCTCGGATTCTAGAGTGCCAGAAACGTACACATCTGTCGAAAACTCGTGTCCAAATTTTCGACACTATTCCAATACTTTTCATATATATTACCCTGTTCTGCAGAGAAAGAAAAAATTGCGGAACACAGCAAGATATTTTTTCAATGTGTGTGTGTGCAATTGCAGGAATCATATTTTCCGTGCTTATCTTTGAGAACTGTGATGATAATGTTTTATTATTTTGAAAAGCAGGAAAGCGAAATTAAAATTTTCAGCGTTTTACGGCAACTTTAAAAAATAAATACAAATAATTTTTCTTTTTGATTTTGTAAAACTTGAAAGTTTACTTGTTTTTAACCATATATTTGTCACCTATATAAGAAGCACGGCTGTACTTTTGTCCATTCTTGCGAATCATCAAAGAATAATTAATATCAGCAAACAAGATGGATGAAAATATTTTTTATCACAAGTAACATTTTAAAGCACTTAGAGAAAAGACTTTGCTAACAGTAAATTTGTTTGAAGTTTTCGTCTACCGTATCTTTTGATAATTTCTACTGACAGTTCCAACAATATCTTTGATAATTGTTTAATATATTAATAAACTAGGGACTCCTCCCGATGTTCGCTGACGCTCATCAATTACTCGCGTATTAGTTCGCCAATTAATCGGACGTGTTAGCCAGCTCGCGTATTAGCCGCTTGTTCGCAACTGCTCACTAAATACTGGAATTCGCTTTGCGAGCTCTTTCTTCCCGTCTGCTACGCAGGTGTAATAAGCCGGTTGGACTCCGCTTCGTGTTCGCTAAAGCTCTGCAACCCCCTAATCTCGCTTCGTGAATCCTGTCAAGCAGCGCGTGTGCAAAGTATAAATATTAGCAAGGTCATTAAGATCACCCTTGCAAAAATTGCTGCAAATTTACTAACATAATTTTTTAAAATTTTGCTTGTTTGAACGTCCACTGATCCGTAAGCAGACGTAAAATCTCGACTAAACAATTTGAGTGGTCTGTGCCGTACTGTTATGTGAGACCAGGAAAAGCAATGATTTTTAAAGTAATTTGCCATGGTGTGAAACACGCTGAACAAAGTTTCAAATGAATATTCACAAGATTTGACATTATACTTGAACAATATTTATGACCCATAAATTCACAAATTTGCGATAAAATCAACAAGTAGGAGAGCCACAGTCTATATGGGCGTAAATGTAATGTATATTTTTTATAAATGTATTGTACATCTATCTCAAATGTAATATACATCCTTTGTAAATGTAATGTGCATCTTTTGTAAATGTAAAGTACATCTTTTGTAAACGTAATGTACATTTTTTTTAAATGTAATGTATATCTTTTGTAAATGTAATGTACTATATCTTTTGTAAATATAATGTACTGTATCTTTTGTAAATATATTTCGTACATATTTTTTAAATGTAACGTATATCTTTTGTAAGTGTTATATATATCTTTTGCATATGTAATGTATATTTCTTTGTAATATATATTTAGATCAGACTATACTAATACCATGCAATTTTTTATTCATGTTATAGAATTCCAAAATTTTAGCTTTTATCATGGAACAAAATCGATAAGATGGAGCAAAGCAGCAGCAGGAAGTTGTGGATAAATGAGATTTATTTAATTTCAACATCAAATTTCGCTTCCAGAACAAACTAATAGGTAATAAGGGGCAATAAAAGAATAATTTTTCATACTTCACCAAAGCATCATCAGAAAATACATCATTGTAATGAATTTCCAAAGTAATTTGCACTTACGTTAATTGGCAAAAGTATTTTTAAGGATATCCAGTCTCATAAGATTTCCACAAACTGTTACTGAAGAAGTTAATTATATTTATGACACTCATTTTCTTAATATATTAAAGTATTTAGTGAATTATCAGAGAAGGTACGATGGAACGATTTTTTCGGTACTTTTTTTTTAGTAATTAATGTTAATTTGAAATTTCAGCATATTGCAGACCTTTTATTATGATGTTAATACAATTACGTTTGAATTCCCACATTTTGAGTTAATTTGAAAAATATTCTTTTTTTATATGGTTTTGGTGGTATTATGAAAGGTGCATTTTAGAGTAATATCTACACGGGTGACCACTTCTATTAAACGACTCATTTATTTATCGACAACTTTAGATTTCATGCATAAAATTATAGGTATTAAACAGTCACCAATTTTAGAGATGGCCGGCTCACCAATGCAACCTCCAAGACATTTTTAACCTTCTTTAGGACGAAGCCTACTGAAGGAGCATGTATCACAAATGATGCAAACATATTAAAACAGAACGGTGTTTATTAAATTAATAATAAGCCAATACATTCAACAATGCAAAGAAGCAACTCATTTTTCTAAAAATACACAACAGGATCCAGTGAAATAGAAGGGTAATACTCACCCGACTAGCGCGTTCTATAGAGCATCGTAAGGCAATCTCACTTTGATACACTATCATCCGCAGGACAAAACCAGGAAGCATAACCGTACACGGATAATCAAGCACAAGGACTAAGATGAACACTGATGACAAAAAAAACGCCAATAAGCAGGAAAATGGTGGTGAAACAATGACCACGTTGTACTTCAACTATCCTGGACGAAGCATCGTTTTATCGGTACAGTTGACAAATACACAATCGACCATTATGCGATGTCCATCATTATGCGATATCCATCATTATGCGATACTCCGACAGTTAGCACCATCTACACTTTCGTTATACGTAAACACTACACCGTTCCGTATCTTTAACTGGCGTCTTGACAGGAGTTCCTCCGCCCTGCTCCGAACTACCCACGACTGTCGCTGCGACTGGGACCTGCTCACTATTGCTCTGGATTTTATACCATTGGTTGCAGCTGGATTTTGCATATTTCTTTCACAAGTTCCTATTCTGGCTGCATAGATCGCGAATGGTTTCAGCACACAGCGAGACCCAGATTTGCTTACATCAACTTCTTGTCAGGATTGATCGTGCATGATTCCCGATGCGGTTGCAGGATCACGTGTGGAACTGCACTAAAGCGAGACTCTTATCTGCTGCGAAGATTTAGAGTGAATTGAAACGATTCAATCCTTCCAGACTTAATTACCACTCATTCCAGATACCCTAGGAAACAATATTTCCCAATTTTTTGTCAATTTTCAAGTACACGGGTGTCCAAATATAAGGTCGAAAGTTATATGAAACTTCACTTGGGAATTTAAAGAAATTGTGTAAGTTCATAAAGAATAAATAATTTGAATAAAATACTGCTATCTATTGTAATAATTAATTGTTATTTAATAATAAGGAAATAAAAATGGCTTTCACTTACAATTACAATGTAACTGGAGTAATATAAGAACTATAATGCATTTCAAAAATGATTTATAATTAATTTAATTGGTAAAGAATTCCTTATGTCATAAGACTCTTCCTCATGAAGTTAATTATATTTAAAACAATAATTTTCTTTATTAGTGCGCATATCCAAATTAATTATATCCCTTTAAGAACTACTTTTGCCAAGCACTTTGCGCTAATTAGAAAGATTAATGCGAAAAGATTTATTTTTTTCTAAACGATAATTGTAAAAATGCATGGTCATTTTATATATTTACTTCAAAAATGTCTAGCTGTTATCATGTAAGATGAATTATATTAATCATTGAAATACTGTAACTAGAATCATGGTCACTCCTAACACATAATGGGCGACATTGTTTATTTTGGTAACCGCATAATAGCTCCGTAGTCCCATTGATGACGTCATCACGAATTCATCCACTACTGGAGTCTGTAAGACTTTTTTCTCTGAGATACTTATGTCATGCATAAGCAAAAAATAATCACAAAGCTTTTACATTCAGTGGGGTAAATAAATCCGTTCTGATTCTGTCACTATAGCTCTCTCACACACACTCACATACATAAAAATATGAATTAATAGCTGAGAAATAATTTACCAACTAATTGCTTAAGATTATAGATAAAACGCAAACCAGAACGTATAGTCCTAATTAAAAAGTATATAGCATATCTGATAAATGAGATGGACACCACAAGGCATAAAATGGCGAATAATTTAGAATTGAACTTGTGTTAAACTTTGTGCCCCTGAAGGATATTATTCTGGGCTTGTTGCAATTTTGTCAACACCTAATATGTGACAAATAATCCGATTAAGAAATTTCGACAATTACGCCATTGTGGTGAGTCCTTTGTATTTTCAGTTTTTAACATTGTTTGCTGATAACGCACCTTTTTGATACACTGCACATTATATTGTTATTTCTTACATAAATGAAATACTTTTTAAATCTGACATCATAAATGATATCCAAATATGCACCCAAGCACACATGCATATCCTGTGCAAGCTGTAGAATGGAGCTTAGTGGTTTTCAAAAAGAAGGGTGGTAAGTTCATTGTCCATTTAGATTTTTGCTAACAGTTTAGTCAGCTTATAATAGAACTAAAGAATCAATGTGGACTATACATGATTTTCCTTTCCCTGCACTCTTCAACTATTTATACTCTTTTGTTATTCATTGACATAAGGTATATCCGTTTTAGCAAACAAAATAAATACAAAAGAAACTCCTTATTTGAAGATTGCATAGAATATATAGCGTTTAAATAATTTAATCTGACAAGATTAATTAACGCCCACTTTTAAAATCTTGAATTCAATAAATATTATTAAATATTGGATAAGTGCAATGAAATATATTCCTTAACTTCTCAATTTTTTATAAAGAGTCATCCACTGAGCGAGCACGGGCGGCTGCAATCCGCTTGTTAAGAGGACGTAATTTCCTTTAAATAAACACCTATAAACAAGCTCTAGCCAGCTGCATGGTCGCGTGAAACGCCTTGGGCCCAATGTTGAGCACATCGAACGTCATAATACAACTGCGCAGTATACCCTGAATACGCCTTTTGCCCTCTGACCAAATTTAATACGCGCTAAAGAGCTCTTTTTATACACCCTAAATAATCTCTTTTATACGCTCTAAATACGTCTTTTGTTCTGTTCGTGGACGTAATACGTCCTAAAAAAACTTCTTTAATACCTCCTAAATAAGCACATTGGAAACGTCATAAATAATCTGCTTTGATACGTCTTAAATAAGATCTTTGATATACTCTAAATAAGCACTTTGGTCGCATACAAATGGGGCATGCTAAACTTTCTTAAAAGCGAGCTTGCTTAAGTACGATGTATAAATGAAAATACACTTGATATCCAAAAAAGTTAGCTATTGCACGTCTGCTCAAAATAGCTAATTAAAATTTCAATTTTATGGGAAAGAAAACTCAAAATATCACTAAGTTCTTGAAACCGTAAACATTGATCATGATATTATTACGTCCCCTTTATTTGTTACCTAAGTTAGTTCATTTTATTATCATTAGTTCATTTTATTATCATTAGTTTATTTGCCAAAATTAGTTCATTTTATTGTGTTACACGCTGATTGTTGCTATGTGCCACAAAGCTATTTAAGTCAACGACTAACTCAATGCATGGAGACTTTTCCTTGACGTGACGTCAAGGAAGAGTCTCCAGCTGACGTCATTTACAGTCAACTATCAGCATTACCAACTCAACTAGATACCACCTCATCTTGACTACGATATTGCTATTTGCAATTGAATGAATCTATTGATATTTGAAGTTTATTTCGTATATCTTGTTTTAATTTAATTTAATTTAATTTCAATTTTCATAATAACAAGTAAATTGACTGGTTGTGACGTCACCGGCAACGCTAACGGAGATTTAAGATGGATAATGTTGCCAGAATGCGATTAATGTCTCCATTTATATAATCTTGTTGGTTTAAGTATACAATTCTTTCGTGATGTTACTTTTCGCGTATTAGTAGCACTTGGAAATATATAGTTGAGGGTTTTCAGTGAGAAATTAGTTACTCGTTTGGATTCATGGCTACGCTTTCTACAAATAGAATGTAAAAATCATTCTTGTACAAAAGTTAAAATTGATTCTGGTAACAAGATTTGCTACCCTATTTTTTCATATTGTTGGTAGAAGAATATGACGAAAGAACTTTACCTCCATGATACATACAATAATAAAACGCAAATCTATGACAATACGAATTTTTAAATGTGTTACTTTGATTCTATTGATATCTTGTATTTTAATTTGATTAACTTACAATTCAAATTCGAAATACTTATGTTCTATTGTATTAGGATTCTCAAATATTGAAATTGTTATTTTTGTACTTTTAATTCTCTATAATGTATTTGTTAAATTAAGACCTGATTTAAAATCTTTCACAGCTCGCATAGTCTCATACGCGCGAATTCCGGATTTTGCAAGTTAATTATAGTTTTGACTGATTGTTGAAGTTGTTATTGAGATCCAGATCGTCCGACCTACCAGAAAGGTGTAAATTAACCGTTTGGACGGCCGGGAAGTGATAGTTGGAAGTTGTAAAACATTTTTGCTAAAGATAGATACGTATGAAAGAAAGTTTTTGAAAGAACATTTTATATAACAAAGGGCATCATTTTATGATACCGGAAATCTACGTTTTCGCTGTTCTTTTGATCGGGTCAAAGTAGTCTTTCACAATTTTTTCAGTGTCAGTTTTGCATATTAGAAAACATTTCTTCTTTCAGATGATTTTTAAATGCATAAGGAAAAATGTGCAAATCGGAACTTTGTAGAGGGACCGTATGAAAAATTAAGATTTGCACGTTTTTGCTTTCTTATATGTAATATTAAGAAAGTATTGTTTTCAAGAAATTTTTCGATTTCGAGATTTTGATGCCAATACATGTTTTAAGATCTTCTGAATACGTGTTTGAATATGTTTGGAGATATGTCCGTCTGTATATCTATATATGTCTGTGGTCAACTTCTTGTCACGATAGTGGCCACAAATATTTTAAACTTTCCACAAACGTCATAACCTTTTTATCCCGATCTGTTATAAAAATTTAAAGCATGATAGAATTTTTTTTATATTCAAGCGAAAACTTCGAAATTTATTTGAAATTTTATATTTTTTTAGCATGACAGTTTAGGACAAAATTTGACAAAATCATGCATAAAAGGGTTTATTTATGGCTCAATAATCACATGACTTTATAGTTTCAATCACTGTTGTGAAAAATAGCCGTGATACAATATTTTTTTGCTCGTAATGTCATCTGACCCCCCGGTGGTACATTGTCAGGTAGAGTATCAATCGAAAGATCTTATTAAGTCTTTTAAAGTGAAGGGTAACACGCTGTAAATGAAATTATTTGGACACATGATACCGATTTTTCGAATTTTTTCTTTTAAAATTTGAAGACAACATGGTACTAAAAACCGATTTTGGTACGAGAAAGTCGAATTGATACACTTTCCAGTAAAGCATGTCACGTGATCAAACAGTCGCAGTCTAAAAGTCCACCTTATTTAAAACATTTTTACTTTCTCTTAATATAGTATAGAGAAAGAAACGATTTCGATTGCTTCAGGATCCCCTGATTACACTTCGGCTATTTTTAGCGAAATGTCTGCCTGTCTGCTTTCGACTTCTTGGTACACGATTACTGCTGCAAACATTAATAAATTTTCCTGAAACTTTACGTTCGGTCTTGTTAACGAAAAGTCAAGAAGTAGATTGAATTTCTGTTTTAATTCGAGCTTAAATTTCGAAATTTAATATTGTCTTAACATGGTTGCATATAACAAAATTTGACATAATGATGCATAGAAGGGATAATTTATGACTCAATAATTACAAAACTTAATAGCTTCAATTATTATAGAGAAAAATAGCTGCGGTACAGGTTTTGTATTCGTGATGTATATAGCTCCCTTAGTCACCCTCCGGGCTTATATTCTCACATGTAGCTTCAATTGAAATCCCTTTAAAATGAAATGGTGTAACACTCTATAATTGCAATTATTTGAACTAATGATATATATATACACATATATATATATATATATACATATATATATATATATATATATATATATATATGTTTCTTCAAATTTTTTCTTGTAAAAGTTGTACACAAAAATAAAAAAAAATCACAAGCTACTTAAAATAGATTTTGGCTTGAGAAAGTCGAGTGGAGTCACACCCCAGTTAATTTTAATTAGAATCATGGGTTCTCGAACGATCATTCAGCCGATATTTAGTCGTGCAGTACTTTTCCTATAGAAAAATGCCTGATGTGGGCAGCACATGACTTTACTTACATAACGTATTAGATTTACGTATTTCACAGTGAAAAAGTAATGTATAAGATCCACGTCACTCTGCTTGAAAGTTGAATTGTACATTTGACGCTTTTCCGGATGACAATATGTAAAACTACTTCGAAGTACTCAATTAGCTTATATTTCATGCAAATCTAAATTGACAATTATCAATATTGATATCATCCTCAATGTTGTAAATTATGGTATACCTTCATTCAGAAATTGTAGAGAATTCCAATAATGCAATTTGTTTTAAATGTTTTATTTAAAGGCGTGCTGGTGTTAATGGGTTTCAAAATTTTCTCACAGTCTGGAAGTGGCCCATAACTAGAGCCATGCAGAGGTACATACATTTAATATTTAAAGATATTTTAGAAATAACGGTCAAATGCGTTAAATTAACATTGGGTAAATGTTATGCAACCCTACTCAATGGATTTTCATGCCATACAACACGTTTCCTCAAAAAACTCCGTGTTTATTTGTACAAGCAATTTTAATTTCCGCTCAGAATAAGACTGCGATTATTTATTCTAATGATTTCAATTTGCTGCTACTATACGTATACTTCGTAGCTTTCTGGATCACTGTTATATGAATTTATTTTACTATTTGTAACTCAATGAAATAATTATTTATATAAAGTATAACTTAAGAATATTATCGGTACATATGGACAATGCATAAAAAGTAATATTTTAAATTTTCGTAATTTCAAAATTTGTGGTGAGATACAATATAGTAATTCAGTTTGGACTTTACTAAAGGCTGATCAAATAGCTGCAGTCAAAAAATTTACTTATGACCTGTAAAGGTATAAATAAAATAAAATGGAATTTAAACTTTAACTAGCAGATTTATAAGCCATTTTAAAATCCACACAGAACAATTATTTCAATTTCCGTATTTTTCTTTGAACATATGTGTACCTGCAAAATAGTAATTTAGAATGAAATATTCTAATAAAAATTTAGCCTCGCGATTCATATGTATACATATTAGTTCAGAGTACATACATATTAGTTCAGAGTCTCCTACAAACCCCAATGGCTAAGAATGGAAGTGAACAAATGTGGGTGTGGCCACATACACAAACGAAACAGCTCTCATCAATACACAATTGAATCTTGAAGATATTTTTTATTTAATGATAATTTTCTATAATTTAACACAATTGTCAGGATTTTCAATTTGTTGAATTTGATAGAGGATTAGAGTCTTTTGCAAAAGTAAACCTTCTAACAATTGTATGACCCCCGTTACAATGATTAGAGGGGATATTAACACATCATGTACAAATTTATAAACTACACTGCTGGACAATTGCTAAGGACGGATGGCACTAACACCCATATATATGTATATATATGTATATATATATATATATATATATATATATATATATATATATGTATGTATATATATATGTATATATATATATGTATATATATAATATTAGAGAAAGAACAGAAATTCAAAAGGCAAGAAACTCAAGAAAGGGTTTCAGTCTTTTTTATGCTTCTCTTTTATCTGCGCACATATGCATGGAGAAAAGCTTATGTTTTATTTATTTTTCAATAACATTTTTATACATACAATAGACACATAAATTATCTCATTGTTTTTGTTAATACGCTTACGTTTAATTATGTTGAAGAAGTATTAAAACTAGACGCAATATTCTACCTGCTTAAAACGCATTAAAAGTAATCATAAATTAGAAGAGAATAAGGAATGATTTTTAAATATAAAATATACATAAAAATAATATTATATCAGAATAGTTTCCTTTGATTTTCCAAAAATCTTTCTGTAAAAGGGATCTGAAAAATTGCAAACATATTATTATCAGTGATACGACAGAAACGGTGTCTCAGTATTATATATTGTAAGAGCTCCTCTTCAGAGAATAACCGTCGGATGCTCTGGGATAAGTTGTTTGGTAAAGGTGTCTGTGTTAACTTTACAAATTAGACAAACCACACTTCAATGATATTTTGTGGTACATATATTTTCATGTCACCATACTAAGTGACATTTCTTACCGGAATTCATGAACAACAGATCTGATTCAGTTGTGCTGTTTGCTGTACTACAGAATAGGAAGGATTCTAAAATTTTATTTCATTAAGCTCGTACTTTGTATTTAAGTCACGGTTAGTGAATATTGACTTATATATTTTGGTTAAATTAATTTTTTAGCAAATTTAAAACATCCAAATTGTAATCGGCATATACAGGGTGATCCAGAAGTCCCAAGATTTTTGAAAACTGAATAATTAGTAAACTATGTACAAATAAAAGATGCGGTTTTCACAGAAATGCTTAGAAACGTGTGGGATTTTATTTACCATAATGAAAAAAATGTTATAATAGTTACATTTTTGACTAACAGGTAGCTCTATTGTGCAATTCTGAAAGGATCTATACCATGCGTTATATAAGCAGATGAGTTCATTGTGCAAAATCCAGGCCAAGGATTTACAGCTTCTTTCGTCATTGTCCCTTTTTTCTTCAAGGAAAGCAACGGGGGTACATTTCATACAGTTTCTGTGACAGGTGAGAGACATGCACTTTTAAAGAATAAAGTCATCCCTCACTTGCAAGACAGGCAAGCGCTCCATTCCATAACATCCATGCAGGATGGAGCACCTCCGCACATTGCTGCTTCTGTTAAGAAAACCATGCGGTCGACATTTGGAGAGATCCGTGTCAGTCGCTTTCTGCATGAATAGCTTCCATGGTCTCCAGATCTTAAACTTTGTGACTTTTGGGTATGGGTTTGCTTGAAGTCACAGGTGCACATAGATCAGCCTACGTTATTGGCCCAACTGAAAGATTCTCTACGACATTATGTTAGGGCGTTTCCTTTATATAGGGCCTTTAACTGTGGCTGCTATAAAAATGCCTAAGAGAGCCTATCCCTAAAAAGAGAGATCTGAAAAAATTACCCGCTAACTTTGGGCACCGCAAATGGTAAATATCAAAACATGTTTTAAATATTAGAAGAAAAGATTAGAGTGGGAATTAAATAAAAAAATTGAGTTTTAATTAGTTTTATGAAAGTTTTAAAAAATGAATTACAATTCAAACTTTCCAACACGCCTAAATATTGTAAATTTATATTTTACCTTCATTTTGAAATTGTAGAGATTTAAAATGTTTTATTTAAAAGCGTACTGGTGTTACAGGTTAAAAAATTATCTTACAGTCTGGAAACGACCCATACCTGCAGAGCCCAGAAGATTTATAGACATTTCATATTTAAAGATATTTTCAAAATAAAGAAGCAAAGGCCAATTGCTCGAGGTCAATATTGTCCAAACTTTATGCAACCCTACTCAGTGGATTTCCTTGCAGTGCAACGCGCTTCCTCTGAATACACCGTGTTTATTTGTTCTAACAATTTCAGTTTACCACCCAGAATAAAACCGCGTCTACTTGTTCGAATGACTTCAATTTACTACCGCTGCATACTGTGCGGCTTGCTAGATTGTTCATATTTTAGGTATTTGTGTATCCATAGATTCAACGAAATGATTACTTATTTAAAGTATAAATTAAAAATATTACAGGCATATATGGACAATAGGCAAAAATTATTTTAATTTTAAATTTTTGTAATTTCAAACTTGAGAAATATAAAATAGTTATCCATTTTGAACTTAGATTTCCAAATGGCTTGTGTGGCGTCGCTTTGTGAAACCACAGACAAGATACAAGTTAGAATTAAACACATTTATTGAATTTGAAAGTAAAAAAGACAGTGATCAAAATAGTGAAAATATTACATTAAACAATTATGCAATAACTCAGAATTATACTCGGTAGGGTGACAATTAAAAACGCCCCTGGAGGAAGAAGAACAGAGAGAATACATATATTTTCTGACATACAAAATAACACAATATCTGTCATATTATATTTAAATCACATACCATTTTAGAATAACCATTTCACACACAAGGCAGCAATCAATACTTCAAATTTTAGATCGGATTTGCAATAATCATCTATCTCATGAGAATGAAATTAGATAAAAGGTTACCTTGTCTCTTTAAAACACAACAATTAACACGTAGGAACTTGGATCAAATTTAGGAATCTCTGCACAGAACAGTTCTTGCACCAAACAAGGGAAATGGATACACACTGAAGAAACAGGCGAAATCTTGACTGAACACAAGAAAACTCTCCGCTCGCCAGGAGGTCAAGGAATTGAGTTTTTCAGCAACAGGTACACGAAGAAAAACTGGACTTGATCACACTACCGAAAACCTTCCCGGCCGTCCAACTAGTTACTCTAAGTCCTCTGGACGAGTCGGACGGTCTGGGTCTTCAACACTACCGAAAACATTCGATTTCACCCAGGAACTACTGGAGTCCAGACTTCAATAAACTATTCCACACAACTCGACAAAATCCACACGAAGAGGGCTCAGGCATAAACAATCGCTATAAACAGCTGCTTAGCTTTAATTGCATCTCGAAGCCCACCCAAAGGAAGAATACTTTATTCCATCAGAACAAGACTCCATTTCTTCACAAGTCCGAGAGTCAATTTTTGCAAGAACGACGATCGTGTCTTCTCCTGGGCCATATCCGCCCAAAAACACTCTTTCTTTGTTATAACATTTTTAATTCGTAACTATATTTTAACAAATCACAATTAGAACATTTCATTCTAACATTCATGATCCGACGAGCGTTCCAACACCACTCCTCTGTTTCAACGCCCCTTTCACATTGCCGCCAAATCCTGTTTCAAACTGGCCCGTGCGCAAAACTTGCAAGTTCCCAACTAGCGACTGAGAAAAAAAATACAAAATTATTTTATTAATATTTTTCTGGAACATAAATAATTTCGCGATTTAAGAGTTCACGTCCCTTAAAAGTCAATGGAGTTGAAAACATGTCGAAAATACATTTATATGGCAACATTAACACTTTCAATTACACAGAAATAAAACAATACTTTAATATAAACACAATTATAACACAGAGGTCAATGTAACACCAATATTGGCGTAATATCATAATGAAAATAATAGTCAATATTGGAGGCCAATGTAACCCCAAAATTTGCCCAATATTGGGATTACATTGGAAATCTTTGTAATACTAAGATATACCTTATTGGTCTAATATTGGACCAATGTTACATGCTACTAGGGTATAAAGCACTTTCCACCTCCATTGGCTAAGAATGGAAGTGAACAAATGTGGGCTTGGCCATATACACAACAGAAACATGTCCCGGTAATTCACAGTTGAATTTTGAAGATATTTTCGAAGCAATGACAGTTTTCCATAGTTGAATACAATTATCAGGATTTTTAATTTGTTGAATTTGTTATAAGTAATGGAACCGCCGTATGTATCCCTTGTATTTCTCTTTGGCAAAAGCAAACCTTCTAATAGATGTGAGACCCCCGATACAGTTATTAGAGAGGATATTAACAAATTGTTTACAAATTTATCAACTATATTACAGAAAGTGACAAAAAACTGAAAAAAAATTATGCTTTCCTTTTATCTGCGTATATGCATAGAGATAAACTTATTTTTCATTTAATTTTCTATAACATTTTTATACATACATCAGACACATACATTATGTCATTATTTTTGTTAATACGTATAAGTTTAATTACGCAGAAGTATTGAAATGGGAAGCAATATTTTACCTGTTTCAAATGTATTAAAATTAACCAAAACTTTTAGGAGAATAAGGAAAAGTGTGATTTTAAATTAGTGTAGTTTTTAGTAGTTCGAAAATCTTCCTGAACAATCCATCTGAAAAATGAGGACATATTCTCAGTGATACGGCAGAACCGATGTGTCATACATTGTCATACCAGTATCATACACTGTAAGAGCTCCTCTTCAGAGAATAATCGTTAGCCGCTCTGGATTAAGTTGCTGGGTAACAGTGTCTGTGTTAACTTTAGAAATTAGCAAACCGCACTTAAACGATATTTTGCGGTACATATATTTCCATGTTACCATGCTAAGTGAAATTCCTAATGAAATTTATTAGTAACAGACCCGATTCAGTTGTGCTGTTTTCTGTACCATGGGAAGGATTATAAAATTTGATTTCAGTTAGTGAAGTTTACGCTTTGTATTTAATTCGCTGTTAGTAAATATTGATATATATTTTTCGGTTTAAGTTCGTTTATAAGCAAATTTAAAACATACAAACTCTAAATCGGCATATATTTGTACTACATAGACAGTTCGTCTCTAACTTAACCGAAAGTATGATGTGTTCGGATGCACCCAATTGAAAACAGAACCCAATGAGTCTGGCAACCACAGGGACGTACCCTCCTTCCTTTGACTCATGACTCATCCTCAGAACTTTTGGACCTACAGATTTATCTTTGCGTAGACACAAGTATAGTTTTGGTTGTCACTGAGAATCGAACTGACTCAGGTCCTCTTTGTGTGATCTTCTCTCTATAACTACTGGGCTATCTTAATCCAAAAATAAGCATATATGTATACAAACATATATGTATGTATGTATATATGTATTTATATGTAAGTATGCATATTGTTACGAAAATGTAACATGTTCTTCCTTACTGGATTCTCTTTTGAAAACCAGACGGAGAGAACACTCGTACAGGCGACCTTTCCTATGATGTGAATCTATTATTGTCATATGCTGAATTTCGGAGAAGTGTTTGCTAGAGTTGGCGATTTATCTCCAATTTGGCGACTTTTCGACGGTTCGAGAAACACTTAGAAATAACGAATGTTCTACGGTATGGGATAGATTTCTAGAATTTTCTATTGAGAGTCTATAAAAGAAGCCATCACTCAGTTGGAGAGCAGTTGGAATCCCTTATGCTACTTTAATAAGTGTGCTATTTCGTACTTTGGTGATATATTTCGTTGTGATATCAAATCCCATGTTCCTGTTTTGTATTATTCTAAAAAACATTATCCTGTGTTGTTCACTAGTGAACTTTTAAAACAAATGAAACTGAAAATCAAATACCACTGTAGGTATAAAAGATATGATAATGATAATGACTTCTTATCATTTAGAGAATATAGGATGATTAGCAAATTATATATTGAGCATGATTATATAAATTATATTTGTGACCTTGAAGTTGATTTTACTGATGACTCGATTTTTTTTTAATTCTGTAGATTTGGTGATAATAAGAAAGCTAATACGACTTTTATTGTATGTTTTGAACCAAAATCATTCCACTTTTCGTTTCAATATAAATCCTTTAGTTTCAACAAACGCACTCAATTATTTGCCACACATGCACACAAAGTCCACTTCTCCCCATATAATAAATAGGAGAAAGAAAGTATATAATAAATTGGAAAGAAAATAATAAATTGAAAGAAAGCGTATAATAAATTGGAGAAAGAAAGGGTTTCGAAAATTTCACATTTTATACATTTAGTTGAAAATTAACCTGAGAAGACTAAATTAATAAGAAAGACGTCTACAGCTCAAGGCATTTAATACTGCCTTCTGAGCGTTCGCTACAGTACTCCCCCCTTCAGTGAGGGTCGTCGAAACCGAATGGAATTGTCACTTGGTTGCAGATTTGGCGACGAGCTCTAAGTTGAAGGAGCTGTTACAATCGGTTTCGTAGTGAGTCACAAGACCCAATGACATACGGTGAGTGACCGTCAAATTATCTCGGAAGATCGAGAATGGTGCCATCTTACGGGAAGTACAGAAAGTAAATTTATGCAATGCATATACAATTCTCAGGAAGCTGAGAATAAAGGATGCTCTGTGTTCGTGCCCAGGGTCACTAATATAGACAGAATGCGTATTCACCAACTTGGTAGTGTCAGGATTTGAACCCGGGAACAAAACGTGGTAGGCCAGTATTATAGCGTTGAGCTAAAGCCGTCTCAGTTCAAGGTATTTAATACTGCCTTATGAGCGTTTGCTACAAGAGCGTCAAGTGAACAACCCTAGGTTTGGGGTTTGATTTACCGTTGAAGCGTCAGGACCTTTCAATAGCGCCTTTGTTTAATGCATTATCAAGTTTATTTATTTTATACATATATATACAAACATACATGTATACAGTACACTACGGATACCAATACAATTACAGTGAACCATAAAAAAAAGCAAAGTTAAACTAAAATGGTACATTCTGACAAATACGCATTATATTTTCATTCGACATGTTAATATTACTATGATTAAATGAGAATTGTATAAAAAATAAAATTCAAAAATACATTAGTGTTCCGAATTTGTAAAACGATTCGGAGTCTCTTTTCCTCCTCCTTATTTTCATCTTTTTTGAAGACCAGTAGGAGAAAATACCTGTAAAGGCGTTTCCATGACGTAAAAGTAGGGTTTCCAGAATTACAAAGTTCGTAGAAGGGTTGCCGGATTTGGCGATTTATCGTCAATTTGGCGAATTTTGGAAGATTCGAGAAAGACAGCGAAATTACCAATATTCTATGAAATATGGAGAATTCCAGAAGTTTCTATAAAGAGACTATAAAAGGAATCCTCACATCGTCGGAGAGCAGTTGACGTGATACGAGCTACATTGAACTGTGATTTTTATCAATGTTTTGAAATAGTAACGGCTGTTTTGGGAAATTAATTTCGTCAATCTTTTGAGAATAGTATCGGTTATTTTGTGAAGTTAGTGAAGCATCTATATCTTGTTTTATTGTATATTGTTTCTGCTTACGCTGTACTTGCGAATAAACATGTTAGTTATCCAGAAATTTGGACTCATACTTGTATCCTGTCATAATTACCGAGGAAACGTCGTAACAATAGTGTATAATAAAATCGCGATTACAACGCATAGGAAATTGAACTGGAAAACAGTTTCAAATATAACGATATTTAATATGAACAATAATTTATTTTGCCTTCACTTATTAGTACTTTCCTCTAAATATTTTATCATCATACTCTTCCTGACTTATGAGGAGAAATTAATTATTGCTGCTGAGAAATAATTTCCGAGGAGTTGCAACGTCAAGATATTACTTATACTTTGCTTATCGTTTCGTTTTCCCACCAATTAACGCCGTCGTGGGATAATTTATATACGGCACGAAACTTCTAATACATTTAAAATTTTAATTCTATTGGTATTTTTTAATCTGAAATGTTATGCAAGTAATTGTTGCTATGTGCAGTCTACACAAAATTTAAGATGCAAAATTAAAGTTAACAAATATGATGTGTTAAAAAAAAATATGTGGGCAGCACATGACATTCTCTATATAATGCAATCAATTTATGCCTTTCACAGCAAACAAATGATGTATGTATAATATTCACGGCAGAATGTTTTTGACGTTGTATTGTATATTTGGCGCTTTTCCTGATGACAACCTGTCAAACTTTTCCGAAGTACCCAATTTGTTTATATTTCGAGCAACTATAAATTGATAGATCCTCAATGTTGTAAATTTATGTTCAATATTGATAATTTATGTATTAATATTGATAGCATCCGTAATAAGCAACCATTCCAACTGCATCCGTTTTATTTCTTAAACCTTACCTCATATGTGTAACACAGGGATACAGCTGGGAATCATCTAAATATTTATTTGATAAAATATCCTAAATATTTATTGGAAATAATCCAAATATTTATTTGGTTTCAAATATTTATTTGAAAAAAAATTATTTGATAACTAAATATTTATTTGATTTATTGAATAGCTCTTTGTCAAATTGCATTACTTGGTGACAGTAGCGAAAGACTTGTCATTCTTAGGAAGACCTAAATAGAGGTGTTGATAATTCGACTTAGAAATGCTGTTTTCTGCTGTGTTTAATGATGATTTACAGTAAAAGCGAAAGATTTGTCAGTCTAAGGAAGATCTAAATACAGATGTTGACAATGTGACTTTTAAATTGCAGTTTTCTGCCGTATTTAATGGTGATTTACCCTAAAAATAAAGGGACAAAATACATTTCAACTGAATCCGTTTTATTTCTCGAAAATTACTTTATGTAAGTGTAATACAGGGGCACAGCTGGAAATCATCCAAATATTTATTTAATAAAGATGAATAGATCTTTGTCAAATTACATTACGTGGTGACAAAAGCAGAAGATTTGTCATCCTTAGGAAGACCTAAATAGAGATGCTGATAACTTGACTTTGAATTGCCGCTTTCAGCCGTGTTTAATGATGATTTACGAGATAATTTCTTCTTACTGCAATATTTTTCCAAATAATAATTATCGTTTAGTAAGGATTCCGTTTGAGTTAAAAAGAAATGATTTGTTTTAGCCTTGATGCAAAATAATATTTCTTTTAAATTGGTAAAATTTTTACGTTGATTTATTAACAAAAAATCTGTGTCTGACTTATAGAATATATGAGTTTATACTGTATAATTACGAAGGAAATTTAATTAATATTTTTCTAGTTTTAGGAAGTACTTTGTAAAAGTTAAAAGTTTGTAAAAGTAGATGTCAAACGATGCAACTGCGTTCGGTTTATTTCACGTAAAGTAGCCCAGAGGTGTAATACAAAGCCATTCTTGGAAATCCTCCAAAGTATTTGTTTAATAAAGATGATTGGCTTTCTATCCAATTACATTACGTGGTGACAAAAACAGAAAATGTATCATCTTTAGAAAGGCACCATTAAATAGTGATGTTGATGAGTTAATTTTTGAATAGAACTTTTACAACTTATTTCTTGGTGATTTACGATAATAGCTGCAGATATTTCCGGATTAACAATGAGATTTAAATTAGGTTCGCTACAGATTTCTTTTTCATTTGGGTTAAAACGAAACTGTCTTACATACATTGCAAAATTTGTTTTACATTAAATTTTCAAAATGCTGATGAAGTTGATTTATAAACCGAATGTCTGTTGTGATTAACATATGAGTTCTGTGAGACCAGAATAAGTGTAGAAATAGATCTCACACCAGTTTTTGGTGAGACAGTTTTATGTTCAATATTTATGGTTTGCTGCAATAGCAAACAATGCTTCAGATGAAACGACGCCAGTGTTTACAACACATAGACATGAAATGTCAAATTAGACCATAAAGCTTACAGACTGAGATGTAGCCATGAGAGTGGTTACAAGGAATAACCAATTATGGAAGTTGTTTGGGTGCAGTGCCCAAATTCGGTCAATCAGAGCACAAAAGGTGTTGTTGTTGAGACCCAGACAGTCCGACTTACAAGAAAGGTGCACGGTAACTGTTTGGACGGCCGGGAAGAGCCACCCAATTTAGACCGGAATCCAGTGGGGGAGGCATCCATAGGACCCGTACCCTCCTTCCCCTACCACCAACCTCTCGTAAGAACTTACGGCATGTTTAACGTGATCGTACTCAGCGTGAACACGGCTGCAGTTTTGGCAGCGGAGGAAACTGCACCCAGGCCTACCGAGTGCAATTCCCACGCGCTAATCACTGCGGGCTACCGCGCCCTAGCAAAAAAGGTGTTGAAGACCCAGACCGTCAGACTCATCCTTAGGATATAGAGCAGCTGTTTAGACGGCCGGAGCAAGAAATGTGTTGTTGTTATTGTTGAGACGTAGACCGTGGGACCTACAAGAAAGGTGTAAAGTGACGGAGCAAAAAAGGTGTGGAAGACCCAGACGACACGACTGACCTGAAGGCTTGCAGTAACTTTCTGTGTGGCCGGTGCGGCAAAAAAGGTGTTGAACACCCAGACCACACGACTGGCCCAGAGGCTTGCCGGGGCCGGCGGGATTAGTTCTGCTCCTTATCGGGCCTGTGCCTGCGGCGCTGCTGTAGCTCGTGACATCATAAAGTACATCCCACAATTTGCAACTTACAGCATGTGTTTGAAAGTATGATCGTGTAAATATTGACGAAGATACAGATGTATCCTAATAAGGTAAGCTATATCGTTAATATTTTTATTATCTAGGTAATAATAATAATGCATGGTGTTGTTAATTTCTAATATTTAAGGGAAAATGTAATCAATTTGTCCAATTTTTTCAAGATACTTAAAGTGATGCACATGCAGTATAGATCTGATGAACGTATCACCGAAAGGGGTTTTCTTTTAAGTGTATTTTTAAAATCTAGAACATGATTAGAAGTGAGCTAGAACATGATTAGAAGTGATCTAGAACTAGATTCATGGATGTCAAGATTTTAGGTAGCGTAATTTTTTCAAATCCAACGTCAAATTCGTCCGTTGAACGAGTATTTTTGCTACGTAAGAAGCGGATGGAAATCGGGTATAAATAAATATACCTTAATGGAATAAGTAGAATGCAAATACATGTTTTATTTATGCATT
The DNA here is from genome assembly GCA_951213105.1 of Amaurobius ferox. NCBI lineage: Eukaryota > Metazoa > Arthropoda > Arachnida > Araneae > Amaurobiidae > Amaurobius > Amaurobius ferox. The sequence continues at coordinate 124,827,771 of OX578143.1, read as the reverse complement.
AGCATAATGAAATTTTTCTTAGTAAGGTTTGTTGTTGTCAATATAAACAATTGTTCGATTTATATATGTAAAGTGTAGAGTTAGACATTTCTGCGGGTTGTTGTTGCACCCCCCTAAAATTTTTGGTACCCCCCCCCTCAAAAAAAAAAAAAATCATGGATTATACACCCTCAAATTTTTTGGTGTAGGTAATTAAAAAAGTAAATGCGCAGAAAATTTCATGTAAATAAAATTTTTACGTTATCTTGTTCTTTTTGTGTACGTGTTTTGATTTTTTATTAGTGAGTCAAAAAGGAATCATTGATCTGCAATTTGTAAATGGTCTATGGGCAATTGTCATAGCAAAAGGCAAGATTAAAATTGAGATGTTATTGCTACAGTACTATCAATTAATGAATAATGTCACTTTATTCTTTCAATCATCTGACCTCCAAACCAATGGTTTTATTTATTTTATGCACATGTGTATTAAATATAAAAATGTGAAATACACAATTTTTTTTGTGCACAATAACAAAAAATAAATATTTTTATATCACAACCCTGCTGTCAATTACAAATGTAACTTCCGAAATAGTCGTTCATAATGGGCGTGATCACTTATTGACGCTTAAAATATAAATCTAATGTCTGTATTATCATGTATGTATATTATTATTAAGTATGTATGCATATTATTATTATGTATGCATATTATTATTAAGTATATATATATATTATTAAGTATGTATTATTATTAAGTATATATATATATTATTAAGTATGTATGTATATTACTATTAAATAAGTATTAATATTATATTAATTAATAGTATATTAATTATTAAATATTATTATTAAGTATGTATGTATATTAGGATATATGTTATGTAAATCTGACAGTTAAAACTTTTGAAAGACCTTATTACAAAAATGTTTTAGGAGAACTGTGTAATTGGAAATTTAATTAACTCTGCCCAAAAGCATTATATATATATATATATATAAGAAGTTATAATGTGTTTCTGTGCATTAGGTTATTTAAGAACATAAGCCAGATTTCTCAAGTAAATGAATTTTATGAAAAAATAAAATTCAAAAGGTTAAATCCTGGCATTGAATCTTTTAGGGGGAAAAAAAAAAAAAAAAAAAAAAAACTCGTAACTACGGAAATATTCAGTATTTTTTTACTTTACAGTCTTATTTATATTCCTTCTTTATATATATAATTTGTTTTCGTTATATTTATTCAATTAAATCATTTTTACTTCAACCAACTTCTATCACTCTAAAATATCGACTCCATAATCGACGCTGATTAAGAACTGGAGCAAAGTGTAAACGCCGTGGATGGGATGTAAGTTGTGACGTCACGAATCCTGCATCTAGGCCCGATAACAAGAAGAAATCCCGCTGGCCCCGGGCTTACAGCAGCTTAATGTGTGGCCGGTTCAAAAAAGGTGTGTCAGACTCCAGGCAAAAGGAGGCGGCAACCAAGATATGTAAATATACAACTCCTACGAGAAGTGAGAGAGTTCCACTAGAGATTCAGATAGGAATATAAAATGAGAGAGCAATGAAGGAGGTTGAATTAAGAGCTGCAGAGCAATAGTGCCGCAGAGCCACAGTTCCAGCCAGTGATCAGAATGAAAAGATGATCTCGTAAGAGCGTGCCACAGAGTAGTCCGGATATAGTCCACAAAAAGTGTCCTAATATGCAATTCTACGACAGTCAAGGTCCAAGGAGACTTCAACAAAATGAGCAAAACCAGTGCAATATAAAAGGATGCAAGCGTTGTGGTCAGGTATGTGCTTATTAAATATGGTAGCAGGTCTTGGATTATATCGATAACAATATGTGATCTGGTCTCACACGGCAAGTCTCTCACATTTTGCGCGTTCCTCCATAAATAAATATATAAATTGTGTAATGAATATAATAATTGATGTTATGTTATTAATAAATGTTTTTATTTTAAAGTTAGCAATGGTGCAATTAATGGAATAGTATCATGTTAATTAATATTATTTTACAGAATTCGCGGTAAAGATAAAATTGGAAAGTTATCAGCGGCACAACGCATAATTTAATGCGTTCCACGATGCACGATAATTTACGGCCATGTTTAGGTAATTCAATTTAATATGCTTTTGCATAATTGTCATATGATGCTTAAAGCGGTATTAGTAAATAATCAACGCAACTAAGAATAAATACACTTTAATGTTTTATTTTCAAAGGTGCGGTATTAATTGTAATCAACGCATTAACAAGCTTAAGAAAATAATAACTCTAAAAATAAGCTTTAATATACCTCTTTAGTGCACACCAAGTTCTTTACAGTATAATTAAGATTATTTAATTAATAACTTCAAATTTTCATTTTTTCAGGAACATTAATGATGGACGATAAACTTTCCAACTCCATCCTGTTTAATATTCAAAATTTAAACCCATATGTTTAATGTAGAAAAATCGTGCATATATGTACATCTATATATATATAAAATTGAAAATCTGTCTGTCTGTCTGTCTGTTTGTCCCATCATCACGAGAGAACGGCTGAACCGAATTTGATGAAATTTTGTGGGTTGCCTGGAAATAGCCACACTTACAATTTAGTCTATGTTTGGAGTTTCTACGACCAGTGGTTCTCGAGATATTAGTAGAAAACTAAACTTTTGTTTGTTTCATCATCACGAGAGAACGGCTGAACCGAATTGAATGAAATTTCGTAGATAGCCTTAAAATAGCCCCCCATAAAGTTTGTCCAAAATTCGAGTTTCTATGACCAGGGGTTGTCGAGATATGAAAAACGGAACTTTATCCTAGGAGTTCTACTCTCTAACTCCGTGGTTTATCCAAACGGAAAGGATGAAAATCGTTTGTTTAAAACGTCAACGTGAATTAAAACTTCATTTCTGAGCTTAGTGCCGGATTTTTGCATTAATTAGTCACTATCTGAAAGCATGAATTGTTTGAAACATGAATTTAAATGGAAAATCTAACTCCATGGTTTATGCTTCACAAGCATTTACTAAATAATGAAAAGTATAAAGAAATCAAAATGGTTATTATTTTTGCATTTTATGGGGAAGAGATCAAAATGGTTATTTAATTTCGCAGTTTATGAGGAAGATTCTTTCTTATATTATGTTGCTCAGGAACGTTAATATTTGTTATTATTTTTTCTATTTGAATAATAAATAAATAGATGTAAAAATATATTTTGTAAATGAACGGTTTGATTTTTCTTTTAATTCTATTAATTACGGACTGTGTACATCACTTTCCTTTATTTTGGCAAAGAGTTTTAAAGCTTATATATTGTGTTTAGGTAATAAACTCATATATTGTGTTTAGCCAATAAATTTATTTAGCCGATTGTTGAAACAGAAAAAGAGTGGAACGGGTATATTTTCTAATACAATTTTAGTGTTTTTATTTAGTATATGCAAACGGGATCGGATGTTTTATTCTTCAGATCTGCAAATTCCGAGCTATGAATATCGAGGAATATCGCTAACTTGGCAACTTTTCTTAAACGTTGCCAAATTGACGGAAATGTCGATAAATTGATAAAAACGATACAAATCAATTAAATTAAATTTGTTTTCTTAGAAGAGAATACTGAAATGATGTTTAGGTAGCATTTGTCGGCCAGTCCATCCATCCTACTTAGTAACACATTTAGCGAATTTTTAAAATGTCACCAAATTAATAAAATGTTTGCAAATCCATAAAAATATAATAAAATTGATAAAATTGCGCTTAATAAATGCAATTAATTATGTTTTGTTAGGGCATAGTATTGTGATGATTAGTCGTCAATGTGTCGCAAAATGGGATTGCCAGTTCTACAGTCCCACTTGGTGATAAATTTGGCGAAGTTTTAAATTGTCGCTAAATTGATGAAAATGTCGACAAACCTTCCATGGAGATAGAATTATTCAAACGATAAGATTCCCATCAATTCATTTGAAACAAATGATGTCATGTCGTTTAGCAACGGATGTAAATCCAATGTGTTTATGCGGCATACGATTTTTATTAAATCTTTTCCGATTTGAATAACAAAGATATGTATATAAATTAAATTTCATTGACATTGCATTGTTGACTAGATAATATCAATTATGGTCTTCATGTTGAAACATTATTATTATTGGTATTTTCGTGGACTGTTGATTCAGGGGTTATTGATATTTTCATATTAATTCTATGCCATTGTTTTATTATGACAAAAAATTTTTAAACTCACATATTGTACGTTGTGCGAGTAATCTTCTATAAATGCACGGGTTATCTTCTAATCTACGAGAATATAAGTAGTACAGGTATATAGGCATATATTTTGATATATATTGGCATATATTGGAATCAATTACGACATTCTGGTATACAGATTACGGGGATAATTGAAATTTTCAATTTATTATGTCATCTGTTTTATTTCGGCAAAGATTTTTTAGACTCATATTGTAATAAGGGTAATCTTCTACTAGCATACAGGAATATTTTCTAATCTGCGACAATATAAATAGTACGGGGATATATATATATATATATATATATATATATATTTTTCATTTTTTCATTTTTTGATGTCTGTAGTCTGAGTTTAAGCATTTATAGTAATGTACTATTGCTTAATCTGAAACAGGCATTTGTTTGGGTTAATTAGAATTAAATACTCAGACCTGAAGAGGAATTTTATTCTGATTAATCATCGAATTTGGGAAGGTTCTGTTCTTTTCTCTTATCGGCATTATGGCCGTGAATTTGCTTCTATGGTGATGTTAATATTACTTGAATTGTATTTTTTTTTTTTTTTTTTTTTACATAATTCTTATTATTTCATTTCAAATATATATATATATATATTCCCATATAATTTTAGTGCTTTCATTCTGGCATATATTGGAATCAATTACGGGTTTATTGATATTTTCAATTTATACATGTAATAATCTACTAATACAGGTTATATCTTCTAATATTCGAGTATATAAATACTACGGGTCCCATACAATTTTAGCACTGTTATTTTGAATATATTGATTCAATTTCATATTTTTTGTATATTCGCTTTCGAAAGGGGCCAGAATGTTTTATTCTTCAGATCTGCCCGTGAAGATAATTTTGCATGATGAGAACATATATTCATAAACTTCTCTTTAGGAGCAATAAATTTAATATTTTAACATAATTTGCATATGATTCTGAATTATAAGTGTCTTTATATTATATACTCCGTACGAAGAACGGGTATGCTGCTAGTATTTGATAAAGATGAAAAAGTCTTGGTCAAATTGCATTACGTGGTGTTACAAAACAGAAGATTTGTAATCATTGGAAAGACATCGTTACACAGATATATTGATAGCTTTACATCTGGATTACAGTTTTGTTGTGTAATTAGTGGTGATTTACATCAAGATCTCTTCTGTAGTAATTTCCAAATAAATTAAGACTGAGAAATAAATAATGTTCAAAAATTATTTTCCATTTGAACTACAATGAAATGATGTGGTTTACACTTTTTGTAAAATATGTTTTGTATTAAAATAGTAAAATACTGATTAAATTGCCTTAGAGCAAAAAATATATTGTACTCTAGCCACTCTCGATGTATTTAATATTCAGCCCATATGTGCTATGCAGGGATGCTGTTGGAAATTATCCAACTATTTATTTGATGAAGATGAATATCTTTCGGTCAAATTGTATTACTGGTGATAAAATGGAAGATTTTTCATCGTTAGAAAGACGTCGTTAAACAGAGATGTTGATAACTTGACTTTTTCAATTACAGTTTTGCTCTATATTTAGTGGGGATTTACTGTAATATTTCTTCTTACTGTATGTTTTCCAAATTAATAGTGAGAAATAAGTAATGTTCACTAAGGATTTTCTATTTCACCAGAAACGAAGTAATTTGTTTTACATTTCTTGCAAGACAAGTTTTCCATTACTGATAAAATTGGTTCAGAAGCAAAAAATCTATTGTGTCCAACATGTGACGATAAACATTCCAAATGTTTTGTAGTTTTTTTTTAATTTACCCCATATATGTAATACAGTGACACTACTGGCAATTATCTAAATATTTATTTGATGAAGATGAATAGCTCTTGGTCAAATTGCATTACATGGTAACAAAAACAAAAGATTAATCATCGTTAGAAAGGATCTAAACAGATGTGATGATCACTTGACATCAGCGTTGCGACTTATTGTCATAGTAAATGGTGATTTACGACAAGATTTCTTCTTACTGTAGTGTTTTCCAAATTAATATTGAGAAATAAGCATTGTTTACTAAGGATTTTCAATTTGAGCTAAAACAAAATGATTTGTTTTACATTTCTTGCAAAACAAGTTCTTCATTTATGGTCAAATTGATTCAGAAACAAAAAATATATATTGTGACCAGCATATGACGATAAATGTTCCAATTACTTTCTGTTTATATATATATTTTTTTAATTTACCCATATGCGCAATACAGGGACACTGCTGGAAATGATCCAAATATTTATTTGATAAAGGTGAATAGCTCTTGGCTAAATTGAAATTACGTGCTGACAAAAATGAAATATTTATTGTCGTTTGAAATTTAATCAAATATTGAATTTAAAATTACTATAAATATCTTATGTGTTCAACACATGATTTTTCCTATCACTTCACATAAATCGATGTTGCAAGGAAAAAAATAACACACATTAAATTTTTTTTCGTTATTTTGCGCAAAAAATTCGCTGGGTCCTCTATCTGGCAATCACCGGTTAAATTAAGCGTACAAGAATTCCCCAAATCCGCTTGGTGATTTAGAAAAATTTATCGCCCTTTGTGGAAGAATAAATTTTTCAGTATCTCTAAAACGACTAGTGATAACTATTAAATTATGAGGCAGATTTAATTATTGTTAAAATACTTACAAAGCACACACTACTGAAGAATTATAATAATAATAGTAAACATATTTGAAACTTTAATGTTATTAATATTTTGATATTTTCTCTAATCAGTATGAAAAAATAACAATGTATTTCTAATACTCTTGCGTATTTTATAGTAAGCGAAATCACGTATAGGTGGCGTTGCTTAAGTTAGAGACGCTCGCATTATAGATAACAGGAAATAATCACCTTGGATTGGTTTCGCATTTATTGTGCGCTCGTCAGCATGACATAGGCTATATCTGCAAAGGCAGTAAGAAACTCGCTATCTGCCACAACATGGACACCCGGATGGTAACTGCCAAATTCAGCACTACCAAGTAACTGGCTTCAAAGTTTAACGCAGGCTATACAAAGCTGCAACTGATTAGTTAATTGTAACAAAATGGATTTTGCGGTCTTCTCATAGTTAGGATCACGCTCCCATTGCAGAAGTTAACATCTGCGGATCAGGTTCGCGCCTGTTATACGGTCTGTAACACAGGGAATCTGGTATGTGTAATGGCGTCAAGAAAATTTGATGCTTTTAATTATTGCTTTTGACTAAATATGGGGTAATAACAATTTTCTTAAAATCGTATATCGTATTTGAATATTAACTAGATCACGAATATTCGAATACCTCGAATATTGGAATGAATAATTATTTCAAATTGTTAATAAATAATATTTATATTTATTAAATATTATTTATTAATTAGTAGTAAATAATTAATAAAGTAAGATAAGAGAAGCAAAAAGCGGAATAAATCACATTAATTTAGAAATAAAATATTTTATTTTAAATATAATTGTTTTACTACTACAAATTTTTATTTAAGAAAAGTAGGATTTCAACAAGTCTGGCATCTATCTACTTTGCCGAATTTTTTGCCGCAAATTAAATGTTAAAGAGTCGTTCTTAAAAATTTGTTACTAGCGGCGTGATTAATTACTTCAAAGGTAATTCCTTAAAGCAGTGATGTATACTGTTGTTTTTATAGCAGTCAAAAATGTTTTCACTTGGCAGAAGCAAACTTCCACTAGATATTTTCGATTACTTTTTCTGGAGTTAATCATGCCGCGATATTCGAGTTATTTGGATGTCTGCTAGTGACGTAATATTCGAGATCTTGAATACTCAAATAATTGAGTGATTCAATTATTCGTGAATAGTATTAACACACTCTCGCTATCCACATGTAAAGAGCTCAGAATACTTTCTTAAACAAGACGATACAACAGGTACTCATTTCAACTTTCAAATTCTTACATTAAATGTATCCGTATAATAACTTTAAACTAGAAGGTATACCTGTCATATGAAGAAATCAAAAATGTGCGAAGCATTGCCTCCCATTTAACGTTATTTTTATCAATTTGGTGACATTTTTGTCAATTTGACTTTATTGAAAGATGTCGCTAAGTTTGCGACATCCCGCCAAATGTTTCGTCAAACATTAAGGACGGGCATAGAGATGGGTTACTCATATAGTCATTTGTTATGTAATTTCCAAGACATTTAATTTTCATCAATTACTCGACATTTTCATTGATTTAGAGTCAATTTTATCAATTTGGCAATATTTTTGTCAATTTAGCAGCATCGTAAAAGATTCGTCAAGTTGACGATATGCCGGCAAAAGTCGTTGCCAGAATTTCGCCAAGCGTTACAGATGGAGAAATAAGTTATTCTTATAGTAGATTCTTATAGTTTTTCCAAGACATTGAATTTTCATCAATTAGTCGTCATTTTTATCAATTTGGCGACATTTCTATCAATTTGGTGACATTTTTATCAATTCGGCGACATTTTCGTCAATTTCGAAACATTAAAATAAAATCTCGCCAGTCTGGCGATATTCCGCCAATTTCTACACCAAAATTTCGCCTAGCATTATCCAGAGATAGATAGATAAATAGACAAATAAATCAAAGTGTTTATATATAAATTCGTCACCCCATGATGCAGGGGAGTAGTTTGTTGTTTCATTCATCTATTTCCAAAAATATCTATTTAATGAATGGTTGTATTCATACTTATTGTATCATCTCTTTTAAGACATTTTACTTTCCCTACAGTGTTTGGAAATGTATAGGTGGCAGCATTGGAATTGTGTCGAAAATCGGAACTCATATTTTCGACGGATTTACACGTTTCTGGTACCTTAGCACACGCGTACACCATTTTGCAAATACACGAATACACGTGTAGATGCCTGTGCAATGTATGTATCTACACTAGCTCAAAAATTATTCAACGAAATGTCACAATAGTAGGTAAGCGGTTACCCTGGTTTTGAGTTTGACATCATTCGAAAAGATAGAGCATGTATTTTGGGCGAAAAATTGTTAAAATTTGAAATGAAAGACTAACCATGCTTAAAAATTTTTAATTAAATGATTTTCTTTATGCATAATTTTTACAACGAAACGAATAAGACTGCATTACTCCAGGACAAACCATTTTGGAGAAGATTTTCTGTTGTAATTTTGCGGATCTGCCGACATTTTTCATTGTATTTGAAAAAAATATTGATGCAATTGATGTTTAAGTCGCCAGTAGGTTACTCTGGTGCTGATTAGATTTTAATATGATTCGGGAAACTGCAATAGGCCTTTTTTGCAAAATGGCACTCAAAAATCGAAAAGAAATTGAAATGTACTTAAATATATAGTAATTAAATTCTTATTTTATGCGTACTTTTGGGGGAAAATATGTTTGAGTCTGTAGGGGGAAAAATAATCTGTATCAGTTCGTGCAAGTAAGATCAATTTACGAATGAAGAAAAAAATATGTTTGAGTCTGTAGGGGGGAGTCATGTGCGGCCCATATGAGATTTTTTTATAACGCAAAATTTGGGAATAAAAGAAAGTAAAATAGCTCAACAGTGCAGATACTTAAACCTATGATCATTCTTATTCTGTTGAGGCATTCTGCAGGAAACTGCTGGAAGATGGCCAAATTTGATTTTGATGAAGATAGATTGCCTTAAAGACTAAATTTATATTTATTTTTATAGAGTAAATCGTTTTAGAAAGAAGTTTTGGGGTATTTTTAAATATGTAATTTTAATAACAATAAGCCATCTTATTCTTTATTTTATCTGTTGTAGAAAGCAATTACGTATTCATACTTTCTGTTCTTCCTGTATCATATTGATTGGTGGGAAAAAAGTTTTATTATTATTGTTCCTACGAAACATTTTCCCTTGAAACATTTATTTACCAGGATATAGACAGAGATCAGATGATGATATTCCACTTTATCCACTTAAGGATTTCGACTTTTAGTTCTTTTTTCTATTTTCGCTTCAAACACTTTCATTTAACTTGGAACATCTATTTCTCACAATTGTCTACAAATGTACATTAGAAAATCACTGTTATAGATTTAACATCAAATTCCGGAAGAAGTTGGGTGGTTTTACTCAGAATGTTCACTTCTGGTTACGTGTTTACTTCTTGGTTAAAAATTTTCCTTGAAATAAGCTTTTCTCAGTATTGACTATTGATAGAGCTTAGGTAATGCTTGAAAAGGATTTATAAACAAATTTTTTTCACAATTCACAGTATTTGTTCAAGTGTGATTTTAAAGTGTTTGATCATTTTTTTTATCGCTTTAGAAATTTAAATTGATTTGTATAAGTTCATTAATATTGGGACTTTAATTTGTATATGAATGGCAAATTTTAAGATTATCCGATGAAAATATAAAATTTTAGAAGTGGGTATAGACAGACATAGCCACGAATTCTGTCATTCACAAATTATTAGCTTTTTGAAGAAATTTTTACATAGGGCATATAACATCGTCTACGTTCAATTGGGTTGCTGACATTTTATGAGTAAGATTGATGAATGAGGGCTTCAACGTCTAAGAAAATCGTGAAAGGAAATTATGCCACAAAAGTGTCATTATACTTGTACTGCTGAATTAAATTTAGGACCCAATATCTGATTTTTATTCTGATTATATACTCATGTTTGTAAAAATTGCAACACTATGAAAAAATCTCGATATTGAGGTGAAACTTACAGAAAATGCAAACTAGGGTGTGCTATGCAATTGATTAGAATCTCAGAGACACCGCGCATGCGTGGGCTAAGCAGCGCTCCTTGAACTGCGGTTTTAGCCGTATAAATAGAGAGCTGCAGCAGGATTTTAAAAATAGTCTATGGTTGTCTGCCAGAGGTAAAGTTTCATGACAAGTCACTATGCAACTACGACTACAAACGGCGCCATATGAGCAAGCTACGGAGTTTGAATTGGAACGAATGATCGGTTTTCGTAAAGGTGATTTTACTTATCGGGCAACAGTAGCTCGTATGGAGCGCAGTGCCACGACAGAGATGCGAGTGTGGAAGCAGTGGATTGAAGAGAACCGAACGAGTCGCAAATCCGGCGGTGGACGACGAAGTGTCACGTAAGCTCGGAATGATAGACACCTCATCCGCATTGCAGTGATGGACCGTATAGCTTCATCACGACAGTTGACAGAGCGTTGGAGAACTGCTACAGGCGTGTCATTGTCTGTTTCAACAATTCATCGGCGTCTTCTGCATCGGGGACTGCATACAAAAATTCCTTTCTTCAGGATTCCCCTGACACAAAACCATCAAAGCCTGTGACTACAATGGCCTCATCATAGACACTGGCACGCCGATTGGCAATAACTCGTCTTTTGCGATGAATCTCGCTTTAATTTGGGTTATTGTGATGGCCGCATCTACGTTAGACGCTATAGCGTAGAACGCCACATTCCAGAGTGCGTTATCTGGGGGTTAGTGACTGCCAGAGAACAAGGGTCGGCTCCCAAATTTGCATATTACACCTACGTGGCAGTCTTCAAAAAAGAGATCGCGAAATCAGCTTAACGAGCGCCAGCGAGCAGCGGCGGAACCTTTAGTATCATAAAATATTCCTTGTAAAAAATTATGTACATTTTAAATTTTAGATCTGTAACATATGTGCATCCACATATGTGCTATACGCCAATACGTGCTAATCGCTTACAACGATAGCCCTCTCGCCCAGTAAAGTAAGCAAACCTTACATACATACGTGTCATCATCAATAAGCTCCACGTTTGTAGTCTAATTTGAACGAAATATACTGCATTCTATTAATCTACCAAAACGCTATTATCATCCAAAAATAAATAAGAAAATAAATAAAGTATTGAAATCTTTTTCTTAGTATCTTGTTCCATCGTCACACAGAGCACACATCAAAGGTTTTTCCATTCGTTATATGAGAAAGGAGTGATGCTTTACATCCATCTATAACAAGTAACAGAGTTACTCACTATTTGTTTTTGTAATTATAATACGAATTTTATAACTTTTAAAAGCGTTTATTCAGCGTTTTTTCTGAAAACACTGAAACTAGTAAATGCTTTAATGAGAAATACCACAAAAAAATAATGTTCTAAATAGTTGCATTAAAAAAAGATACATTTTTTTACTGAAGTAAATTTAATGAGTTTATTAATTTTATTGAATGAGAGTTATGATATTAATTTTACAATTTATGGATTATTATATTTCTAGATTTCTAGAATCTTTGCTTTTACAGATCACGCCCAGTTATGCTTGATTCGAAAAAAATAGAATCTTTTCTATAATTATTATGCTCTTGAATTGTTTTAAATTAACTTGTTAAAATAAAATATATAAATTTGTTTTTAATTATATTTGGATGTAATACAAATGTAAAAAACAAGAAAAATTGCTCAAAATTTTATTTTTCTAGATCACAATATTGATGAGGTCATCATAATACATCTTACAAAATAAAAGAATATATTTGTCTGTATGTGTGTCTTTGCCGTTTGTAGAAGAAAATTGAAGCGTCAGATATAGGTGAGATTTTGTTACAAATGTGCTTACGTTCCCGAAATATGTACTTCGGCGAGATTTTTTTAAATTCTGATTATTTTTTTAGTTCTTATGTTGAAACACGATTTTGAGCGAATTTCACACAAATCGATTGTTTAATCATCGAAAATATTATCATAAAGCTTCCATCTTGACATCATTGGAAAGATCGAAGAACTTTCTTTCTAGCGATTTATGAACCGAATCCGTACGATAATTCCTCCATACTTTTTATGTATTTTTAAATACATCGAAATATGCATCTTTTGGGTTATCTGATACTCTTTTCCCTGCAGCTGCAGAGGAATATCAGTACAATTATGTGGTTTCGCAGATATATGAGTGTATATCTTAGCATAATTTGGCGTATATAAAAATATAATTGGTATATATAGAATAATCGGTGTGTATCTAGCAGAAACATTTTTTGAAACAGTCTATTTCCTGATTTTATGTTAACTATTAACTAAAGGCTTAAAATTCGAAATTTTCAATATTGTTTTTTCTCCGGTTTGCTGGGCTTTGCTATGGGGAGAGGTGAATGTTCATACGCACGTATGGCAAATAGTTGAGTGGTATTATTTGTATATTGTATTTGTGCATCGAGTTGTGTTATTTGTATCTTTATTGTATATGTAGCGGACATTTATTTTAGATTTAGGTGACGCCGGTTATTAGTTTTTCTAGTTATTCATAAAAGGAGGAGAAATATATAACCAGCATCGATAAATCACTAACCGACGCGTAGAGATACTCCGTATAAATACAACGAATAAGTTTGTCCATCAACTGTTAGTGCAGTTATCAAGTATTGTATGCTGATAAGCGTTAAGAATCGCGAAACGTATACTGCTTTCTATACTTAGTCAAGATTTCGAACTTTTGGAACATCGCTTATAGACGATTGCATGCGTAATGAATTATTTTTTTTATTTGAAGATTTGATCACTTCTTTTATTTGTTTAAAACATATGTTCGCAAAATTGCTGCATATAGCAAGTAATGTGTCAATGCAGTTATTACGTGCTGAAAAGCGCGAAACCGGCCTGTAGTGGTGACTACTTTACTGGGAGCGTCATTTCGAAATTAATGCTTTCCTTTAAAAGCATTGAATTGGGAGTTCTTAAATAATTAATATCTGTATTTGAATATTTTATGCACTTTAATACGTACAAAAATTAAAAAAAAATCTGATGTGGGCAGCACATGATTTTTCTTATATAATGCAATGGATTTACTACTTTTACAGTAAAAAAAATAGAATATTTTTATAGTAGTTATTTATATTCTTTCCAAGATATTGAATTTTCGTCAATGAGTCGTCATTTTCCATGTCGTCATCATCAATGAGTCGTCATTGATTTAGAGTCATATTTATCCATTTGGCGAGTCTTTCGTTAATTTAGCAACATTTAAAAAAGTCGCCAAGTTGGCGACATTCACCAAATTCATCGCCAAAATATCGCCAAGCGTTATGGACGGAGAAATAAGTTATTCTTACAGCAGATAAATGACTATTGGCGTTCAAATACAAAAGTATTACTCAAAGTATATTTTTAATGAATGGAACGAGCTAGATCGACGAGGATGATGCCACCAAATGTATTGCATGGTACTACATATGAAAAGTGAACATGTTTCTCAATTGGAAATTTTTTTTAATTTTATATTACTTTTTGATAATTTTTTTGAAAAATGTGCAATATCTCGGGAACGGTTCATGTTAGCGTTCTAAAATTCATGTCAATCGTTTTCTAATGAAAAATTACATAAGAAATGGCCATTTGCGTAACTTTATTAGCGGTTTTGATTTTTTGACGATTATTTCAAAAATTCACTCGAAAATTTAGGGGGTTCTAAACATTCGATTGCGTATAAAAACAATAGGCTTCCAGTGTTTACGGATTGTAATTTTTGTACCAAATTTCGATCGAATCGGTTCATTCATTCGTCAGTTATCGTGTCCACAGTCTCACTGACACACACACACACACACACACACACATACTTTCACATAGACACACACACACACACACACATACTTTCACATAGACACACACACACACACATACTTTCACATAGACACACACACACACACACATACTTTCACATAGACACACACACACATACTTTCACATAGACACACACTCACACACACACACACACGCAGACATCACTTCAAAAATATTTGATTCGTGATCAGGGATGCTTGAAACATGCTCTCTCGTCGAAAACTCGAATTCGAATTTTCGACCTCGTCACAATACTTTCCTTATACATTATGTATATACGGAAAGTAAAAATCAACAGATGTGATGAATTTCAAACCAAGTGTAAGGATGGCATCGCATAAAGAGGGCGATGTTTGGCGCTCCTTTGCAACCCTGCGGGTGAGTGGAGACGAGGCCCTTTTGGTTCAGACAGTTAAGATTCTGCTACACGGAGGAATCCCTTCTAGTAAACTTTCAGCAACACCATACTTTTCAATGGGAAGGAAACTTACCACCGAATTGCCGCAATTTTTCCGTGTACAGCAAAGAAAATTGATCAATTTCTGATCGGGATCCAATCAGAGGACGATAAAATTGGACGTCAAACAGCTCTGACTTCAAAGATGGCGTTTATGAATACAGCTCTACGGTTAGTAAGAGATACGGAATGACAACTCCATAAACTTTTATCTAATTATATAAATACGGCACATTAAAGATCACAGTTATACTATGACAACACTTACTTATGACAATACTTTGTGGATAGAAATTGGTGAGATTTTAGCGCTTTTATGGCCTGATGCTAAACGTGCTAAACACAAATAAGTAGTAAAGTAGTGATAACCCTAAAATAAACTCTTCGAAAGGAGGATTGATCAAACAGGATTGCCAGGTGTGGGTATACCGAAGTTTCGGCAAGAAACGTTGCCCCGCGTAATATCACCTTTAGAATTGAATTTTCGAGTCAAGTGACGTGTTGTTTTTATTTGCTTTCAGAGAAAAGTGAATAGCGCCGTGTGAGATACAAGTGTCTGTAAAGTAAAAGTATGTTGAGTTTCAATAAAATAATTTTAAAAGTAACTTGGTAATTTTTTTGTTTCAAATCAAATTTTATAGGCGAAAGTGATAATTTTATTGGTGCAGTCGGTAGTACGGAAATCCATTGAGATTGCCTTGCTTGAATATTGAAGCACCCGTCCATGAAGAAAGAACTTTTTGAAGCAAGAAGCTTGCGGCTATTCTATTTCGGCGTAATTGGAGAGCGTTTAAGTGTAGTTGTGGATCCTCTGCGTGTTTTTAGAAAGTGGTTTTGCCGCAGTGGTTCGAGTTTATGTTGAAGGCTTGCCATGTAAATTATGTATCTATTTTGAAATGTGAACTGCATGATATTTAGTGAAGCTGCAGTGTTCTGGGGACTTGTTTGGACTTAAGAACTAAAAAAACTGTATTTTGAAATATTTTATTTTATTGCATATATACTTTAAGTACTCAATGTTTAAGGCATAAAGACTTTGATGATTTTAGTACAGGGATTTTAATGATTTTACTGTAGATATGGCCACGCTTTTACTGCAATTGTTTAATAATTTTAATATTGAATTTTAATTGAACGTATTTACATGCTGAGATTATGTGATTTTAGTGCTTAATGATTTGGGCATAGAAACTTTAATGATTTGGAAGATATCTTTTAATGATTTGAGTGCAGATATTTTTATGATTTTGGTGTAATTGTTTTAACCATTTTAATTATTATTACTTACATGCTAAATTTGTGCCATTAAATTTTTAAAAATCACATGATCTAAAAATGGCCATGCTTGC
Organism: Amaurobius ferox; assembly: GCA_951213105.1. Classification (NCBI taxonomy): domain Eukaryota; kingdom Metazoa; phylum Arthropoda; class Arachnida; order Araneae; family Amaurobiidae; genus Amaurobius; species Amaurobius ferox. The sequence goes on along the minus strand of OX578143.1, from coordinate 124,811,149 downwards.
TTGAAGAATAAAAATCTTCATATAAATTGAACGGGTAATAAGTTAAAAGAAAATATATTATAGCACTAAATTGTAATTTTTTTCTGGTATTCATTTGAATTTATCATTTAAAGTACTTATTCCTTTTATTTTATAAAATTATTAGTGAACTTAACGAAATGCTGTGATAGAACTCGGATTGCGGATGCCGCTGTCCTTGGAGCGGTTTCGCCTATACTTGTAACGGGAGAAAAAGAACTTGCTATGTGCTACAATTTTACGAACCTTTATGGTGACCGACAATTGCAGTCTTCAGATGCAACATGCTTCGATTTTTGTTCACAGACAATCTCAGTTAGAAGCAATTTTAAATCTTCGATATTTAATTTGCATAAGCTGAATACTATTTGAAAGCGAAAGGTGTCACATTAAGAAATCCTGAACAGTAATCTTTGTGTGTGCTTATTTAAAATTGTCTACTGCCAAATTTGCGTTTTCTAATTTGAATTTTACACTAAGTTTCATCGAACTGTTTACTCCTACACCAAATGTTAGATCTCGCTGCTCTAAGTCCTCTGGACGAGCCGGACGGCCTGGGGCTTTCACGTTCACCAAATGTTAGATGTCTATCTTACGTATTAATTGGTTTTAATTAATTAGACAAACCCAACGTTTCGGTGCTTCCCTAAGAAGACAAATATTAGAAAAATATAACTTTCACCTTACTATCGAACGGTCTACCTCCTTTGCACGAAGTATCAAGTGTCCATCTGATTGAAAAGTGTGTTTTTCAGTCAGTTGGCATTCCGAATGTGTTGTTTTGAAGCAACCATTTAAATGAATATTTTTGAAAAATTATTCTTTTTCTAATGTTTTATCAAACAATTAACCCATGTATCAGTGTTACCAATTTATTCATTTTATGGCTAAATTGGAAAAAAGTATGGCTTAATTTTTCATATCCACATCAATAGGGAAAATACCTGGCTTCCAGGGTAACAAATTGGAAGATACTTCCAATTCTAAGAAAGGCCTTCTTTCTAAGAAAGGCCAAGGTCCACAGTAGGCTTTTAAGCCAATGTTGATGAGGATGGCTAGATTTAGCCATTTTTAAGACATAGTTTTTAAAAGCCACAGCAATTCATCTTGCTAGTTTAGATCAAGAAACGTAAATGCACAGGAACATCCTTAATAAAGTTACAGGTAAGCGTTCGAAAATTGAGTTATTAGTTTTAAATAAACTAAAATATATAAAATATCTATTTGCACAACATTTTTCAACGTAATTGTGTTTATTAAATGTTTTTTCACTTTTTGAAAAGCAACGTTAAAAAATTTGATCCATACTAGGGAATAAAAATAAGAAAATGGCCTTGCTTCCTGTTTTAACATAATGTTTTTAATAATACTATTGATTGTTCCATTTTACTTTCTAACCTGGAATTCCATATACCTTTTAAATGCTACTAAGAAAAACATTATTCACAATACTGCTGTTAAACACAATTAAGAATTTTTCATCTATAAATTTGCTGATCTCAATATCTATTGAGCTGATATTGATATTTTGACTCCACCCCATTTAAAAAAAGTATGTTTTAATGCACTTGTATGTATGTGATGTATGAAATTGTATATGTAAAAGAAAGCTAAAATGCTTAATAATTTCATTAAAAATGAAGTGCACATATCATTTGCCACCATATAAAGACTCCTTCATAAATTCCCTGTGATGACTGTTAAAGTGCAATATCCAATATTGCTTAAATTAACTTGCTATTTTACATAATTAATGAAGAGTTTTCTATAATGTAAAGTAGAGCTCACAATACTTAACATCGCTTTATTCAAGTGTTAAATGTGTCAGCTTGTATTAAATATTTATGGCAAAATTTGATAAATGTGACTATCGTTGTTACAAAGACTGCATTATGCATTGAATATTCTCATATAATATAATATATCCCCATATTGATTATTCCAAGTGTAAGGATATGTATTGTAGCAAAATTGAAGATATGTGTCTAATTTCAAAACTTTAATTTGTTTTAAATAGAGTTCAAAAAATGTACACAATATGCGATGCAAATTTTAAATATATTGCAGATACAAATTTGTACTTTAAAAATATAATCGTGAACTTTAAATATTTGAAATGTTTTTATGACTTAGCCATGTGAGTATATAAAGCAGTGTTTCCCAAACCGTGCGCCGGGAAGTATAGTTGGGTGCGCCGCGAAAGAATTAAAATTATATTAAAAATGAGTAAATTATGAAATAAAACTCTAAATATGAATCATTAATATTAAAATAATATAAAATCTTGCATATTTGTTGTGTAGTGCTTGGTTCAGTACGAATGTTAGTTTCCTTTAAATTTTTCCTTTTAAATTTTCCCTTTCACCCAGCAAAATGGCTCTTAGTTCTTTTATGCAGTTTCCAAAATCATCTTCCCGCCATAAACAATTCTCACACCATCAACACCAGATGCCAGTCAGTCCAGACAAGAAAAGGGAATTCCCCTCTTCCAGGTCGCCACAGAATCGCCATCGCCTCTACACCTTCTTCACTGTCCTCATTGGCTGATACGGCATTCTGTTATCCACTTGTTATTGACTCATTTACCTTAATTTTATAATTGATTTCGATTGGATTGGAAGTGTTTTTTGTTTTGTTTTTGTGCAAATCATTCTTATTTAGTGTGAATGTCTTATAGCAGTATTTCATTTTTCTGTAATTATTTTTTAGGTAAAATATTTTTCCCATAAAAATGGATAGGTTTATTAAGAGGAAAAATAACAGTGATGATTGTGAACTTGAACATTTGTCAAAAGTAACTAAGCCTTGTACTAGTAATATGGTAAAAGCAAGGCCTAATCGTCAGTACTGCAATACTTATTTAAAGTTTGGTTTTTCTTGGTCGGGAAACGAGGATCATCCATTCCCTCTTTGCCTTGTCTGTGGCGAGAAAATGTCCAACGAAGCCATGTTACCTAGCAAGTTAAAAAGACATTTTACAACTAAACACCAATATCTTCAAGGAAAAGATTTGAATTATTTCAAAAGACTGTCAGAACAACAATTAACGCAGGGTAAATATTTAAAAAAAAAGTTTACAATTTCAGAAAAGGCTCAAATCGCTTCTATTGAGATACCCGAAATGATCGCATTAAAAATGCAGTCTCATACTTTACCCGAGTCTATTATCCTGCCCGCATATAGAAAGATGGTTAAAACAATGTTTGGGGATGAGGCAGAGCAAGAAATTAACAAAATTCCTCTCTCAAATAATACAATTCATAGGCGAGTTATGGATTTGTCTGCTGATATAGATGAAAATATGTGGAATAAACTTCAGAACTCAGAATTTGCTTTGCAAGCTGATGAATCAACTGACATTACCAATAAAGCCCAATTACTTACATTTATTCGATTTATTGATGGAGATCAAATCATAAATCAATTTTTTTGCTGCAAAGAAATGTTAGGTACTACAAGAGGTCAAGATATTTTTGATATTTTATCTGGCTATCTTAAAAAATGGAATTTTTCATGGAAATCATGCGTTGGAATATGCACTGATGGTGCTCCATCCATGGTAGACTCGATGAAAGGTTTTGCCTCATTAGTAAAACAAGAAAATCCAAATGTTATCCGAACTCATTGCTTTCTACATAGAGAGGTACTAGTTTCGAAAACATTACCAGTTGATTTAAAAGACGTATTAGATCAAGTTGCTGAAATGGTGAATTATATAAAAAGCAGACAGTTGAAGATTCGCTTATTTGAACAAATTTGTGTAGATATGGATTCCCAGAATAAATGCTTAATTTTACATACGGAAGTCAGATGGCTATCAAGAGGAAAGGTTTTAAGTCGCATACATGAACTCCAGAAAGAATTACTTGCTTTTTTTGAAGGAGAAAAACACCAACGTTTCTGTGACTATTTAAGATGGAAATTTTGGATTTCTAGACTGGAATATTTAACAGAGATATTTATACATCTTAATAGTCTTAACACAAGCATGCAAGGTAAAAATGAAAATATTCTTACTTCGACAGATAAACTGATTGCATTTCAGAAAAAAATAGCAATTTGGAAAGCTAGAGCTAAAAATGGTAACTTTGAAATGTTTCCATTACTTGGTAAAATCAACATAAAAGAAATGACTCCTATTGTAGTTGAACATTTGACAATTCTAGAGGAAAAAATAAACTATTATTTTCCATCACTGAATACAGAAGATTATGACTGGATCCGAAATCCCTTCATAAAAATTTTACCTGATATTGGTTTAAACTTAAAAGAAGAATAATTGTGTGTGTGTGTGTGGCTTCTATTTTTCCAGTGATCGGGGACTTAAAATCAAACATGCAGAATTAAATATTGATGCATTTTGGATTTCTATTAGAGAAGAATATCCCTCGGCAGCTAAGAAAGCATTATCCATTTTGATGCAGTTTTCCACATCATATTTATGTGAATTGGGATTTTCTTCACTCACTAAAATTAAATGTAAAAAACGAGCGAGACTTCATTGCATTGAAGATGAAATGAGGGTCTGTTTATCTGAAATATGTCCAAACATAGAAAATGTGGTGAAGAAACATCAAGCCCATGTTTCACATTGATAATTTTTTTTATTTACGGAACAAAAAGCAAGTATACTGTACTTAATAATTTTCTTTAGTTTCATTTCTTATGTTCATATGTATAAATACCCATTTTATATATATATATATAAAATGGGTATTTATTTATATATATATATATATATATATATAAGTGCTCCGCAAAATTTTCATTTGTTGTAAAGTGCGCCGCGAGTTAAAAAAGTTTGGGAAACACTGATACAAAGTAAAAGTTATGTTTATTCGAATTCAAAAAATTTTAAATTATGAAAATCAATGTTTTAACATGTATGAAAATAAATGTTTAAACGGTTTTATTTACAGTTACATAAATAGAATTTAAAATTTTTAATACGTTTAATGTAAAGAAAATTTTCCATGATTGGCTATAAACAGAACATAACAATTTAGTATTAAATGTCAGAGTGGTTTGAGGATTTACTAAGCCGTTCCGATTCCGCTTCCATCCTAATTTCGGTTAAAAAATTGTGATTATCCTTGAAACATCTATTTCCCAGAAAACTCTATAATTAGAGCTTAGATGATGACTGACATCAGATTTCTGAGAGTGTGGCGGAATTCACTAAATATTTTAATTTCCGGTATATTTATACTTACGGTTGTTCAAATATTTTATTTAAAATGTTTATATATTTTAGAATAAGCTGTTAAGCTAAGATAATAACTGATATGGATTCAGCATTAAATTATAGTGGGGATAGAACTCTCAATAAGGATTTCCGTTTCCGATTCTAGAGATGTCAGTTCCGATTAAAAATTTATATTTTCCTTGCAGCACTATGTCTCAGGATTGGCCATATATAGTACTTAGGTGATGACTTATATAGATGCAGCATCAAATTTTGGATTTCTACTTTCTGTAAACCACTATATATATTCAATAAGTAAAACACACTTTTGTAAAGGATAAGGAAATCTAGAGTAATTTAAATACGCACAAATAATAAAATAATATGCTGCATACAGCTACTTCGAGGATACTTTGAATTCCCTTCGTCAATGCAAGAGAACCAACAAACCGCAAGTCTAAAAAGAGGAAGCCAAGGCAAGACGCTTCATTTCGAACTGTCTGGGCCCGAAGGACCTTTACTTCCACATCAGAAAGTATGATTGTCCACTTATGAAAGTATGATTGTCCACTTATGAAAGTATGATTGTCCACTTATTTTCAATAGCACTATGGATTCAACGTACACTCATATCACTGAGGGTGCTGCAAATGACAAGGGAGAAAATGCCAGGGGGTTATAACCTAAGACCTGGATTATGAGAGAGCCAATTAGAATGTTGTCCCATGGTCTATTCTTTATGCTTCCTTCTAATTTGAACTCTCGTAATCCTAGTCTTTGGTATATAATCCCCCCATGCTTCTTTCGATACCAATTAGCCTACTACCAACACTTAGTAAAATTACTGAGAAAATAATTCTTAAGAGACTGAACACGCACCTTAGTGAGAATTACATTATCATTCCGGAGCAGTTTGGATTTCGGCTAAAACACTCCACCACTTATCAACTGCTGAGAGTGGTGGAGTACATATCTTCTGAACTAAATACCAAGACACCCACAGCTGCAATTTTCCTGGATATACAAAAAGCCTTTGATAAAGTGTGGCACAGTGGTTTAGCATACAAATTGATCACTCTAAAAGTCCCTGATGCACTAGTCAAACTTTTAATTTCATACTTAAATAACAGGCACTTTCAAGTCAGAGTTAAAGATAGCTTATCTACACCCAAGCTCATAAAAAGTTTTGTACCGCAAGGATCCATCTTGGGCCTGACACTTTTTTAACATATACCTGAATGACATCCCCAGGACTCCAAACACCGGGCTGGCACTCTATGCAGACGACAGTGCGATACTTGCAAAACACACTTATCTCACAGTAATGCACAGACAGCTAAACCAACACTTAGACATACTCCAAACATGGCTGGAAAAATGGCGAATAAAATTAAACCCTAATAAATGTCATTGGATTTACTTCTCTAGGAAGCATAAACCCCCGCCCCTTCTGTATATAAACAACCAAGCACTACACGCGGAAAAATCAACTAAATACCTAGGTGTAACGATAGACTCCCACCTAACTTGAAAATTGCACGTAACAAACATAATCAAAAAAGCGCATAATGCCACAGGAGCTATGTACTCAATGATAGGAAACGGAAATCTTAATTATCAAAACAAACTTCTAATATATACAAATCGGTCATCTGCCCGGGAATGCTGTATGCAGCACCCGTATGAGGATATGCCGTAAAACTACCATAGACTTCTTAGAAACAAGACAAAATAAATTCCTAAGGTGTATCAGGAAATCCCCTAGATATTTAAGGAACTCGGTGATTAGAAAAGACTTTAAAATAAAAACCGTGAGAGCTCAAATTAAAAAGCTAGCGCTAAAATTCTACGACAACCTGCCTTCAGTTCCAAATGAACTTCTATTCAGTCTACCTGACAATGATCATCGCAAAGCCAAATCTCGTAAGAGACCCCGTGCAGTACTTAACCTTGAATAACCGGATTTAGGTAAACCCCTTCATTAGCAACTGAAATTAATTAAAAATCGCGATCAATATTTTTCAATTTTAAATAATATTCTTAATCCTTAAACTGCCAAATTGCTAGGTAACCCCCAGATCTGTATCAACCCCCCAAACTCACTAAACCCAAATGTGCAATAAACTGCCACACTAGGCGCCAAGGCAAAAAAAAGTAAATAAAAAAAAGCGAGCCTCTATATCATGGGTCAATGAAGTAATGTCACAGCATGAAGATACGAACCATATATTGAGATTGGATATTAAAGGCGCTTCGCGTCTGGTGCTCCGTCCTGTACGAAACTTCTTCCCTCGATCTTCGCAAGGCCAAATCTTGTAAGATATCCCGTGCAGTACTTAACCTTGGTTAACCGGATTTAGGTACGCCCTTTCCCCAGCATCTGAAATTAATTAAAAATCGCGATCAATATTTTTAAATTTTTTTTTATAAAAATGTTCTTAGTCCTTCTACTGCCAAAATGCTAGGTAACCCTCAGATCTGCATCAACCTCTCAAACTGACTAAACCCAAATGTGCAACAAACTGTCACACTAAGAGCCAAGTCAAAATAATAAAATAGTAAATAAAAACTTCGAGCCTCCATATCATGGGTCAATGAAATAATGTTACAGCAGGAAGATAAGAACCAGAAATTGTGACTGGAGATTAAAGGCGCTTCGCGCCTGGTGCTCTGTCCTGCACGACAAATTTGCTAGACTTCCACGTCCAGTCCTCTTTTGGACTTCAAGTTTTATTGGTTCTCTTTCACTGACAAAGGGATCCGGCGTATCCTAGAAACAGATGTATGCTGCATTATTTTGTTATTTGCGCTTATTTACGTTGCTCTAGTTTTCTTTATCACTACATATATTGCAAAGGTATTTTCATTATCAATATATTTTTCTGTTCTCGCTCTCTCAAGGAATTTCATTTTACCGGAACAAATGAAATCTCCCGTGCTTTGGGAGGAATTCATCCATTCTAAGAAATAGTTCATCTATCATTGAGTGCGAGTCTATTAACTGTTTATTCAGGTATTTCTCATTCACTGGAACCGCAATTTGATTCTCTCATCCATTTCGTTCTTATACACTTGCGATAACTTGTGGATGCGAATAATTATTGTTCTAATACATTTTTTTCTTGTATTTCTTCTCAAAGTAAGACTCATATATATTTGCGTAGTTTTACTTTGTATACGTAGTCTCACGTAGTCATATTACGTAGTACTAAGAAAGTATTGTTTTCACGAAAATTTTCGATTTCGAGATTTCGATGCAAATATATATTTTAAGACCTCTGGAACAAGTTTTGACTATTTTTGGAGTGATGTCCGTATGTCTGTCCGTCTGTCTGTCGTCGATTCCTTGTGTACAAGATAGCGGGCAAGAATATTAATTGATTTTCACGAAACTTTACATCCGGCTTTGTTATCAAAATATCTAGAACTTGATATAATCTTTTTTAATTTAAGCGAAGACTTTGAATTTTATTCGAAATTTAATATTTTTTTAACATAGCAGCATAAGACAAAATTTGCAATAATCACACATAAAATAACTTATTTTTGACTCAATTATCGTGAGACTTAATAGTTCCAACCGTTGTTGTGAAAAATAACCGGATACGTTCTTTTTTTTGCTCGTGGAGTCATTAGCCCCCCCCTAGGGGGAAGTTAATCCCCTGGGGGTATACTGGTATCAATTTAAATATTTTTTCAAGCCCTTTACAGTGAAGGCTAATACACGATAGTTGTAATTTTATACCTAGGATACCGATTTTTCAATTTTTTTTTGTTTTAAAATTCGAAAAGAAAAAATGAATTCTGGTATGAGAAAGTTGAGTTGAGTCACACTCCAGTTGATTGTTTCTTATATTATTGGTGGAAATAAATTTTCCTTACGAATTTTTTTCGAATATTTTTAATTGTATAGTGAACAAACACATCATATGTGTGTACACATTAATGGGTATATATGTGTCTACGCATTATTAAGCATATATTTGTGTACATATGTACATATTATTACGTATATATATGTGTGTGCACATTAGTATTTTAGTATACACATCATATGCCACCACATGAAGGCTCTTTTATAAATTTCATGTTTACTTTTAATATTTTTAATTGCTTTCACGATTTTTCCCCTTGAAATATCTAGTTCTTGGGATCTGTTATAGAGCTCAGATTATGCTGATTCGGAATCAGCATCAAATTATGGTGGAGAATGTGGGGCTCACTAAGTATTTTCACTTCCGATTCAAACTTTTTATTTTTACTTGAAGCAGTTATAGATACAGCTTAAATAATAATTGATATGGATTCAGTATCTAAATTCCGGACGATGTAGAGGGTTCATTAAGAGTTTCACCTGATAATGTTTCACTTCCGGTTAAAAAATGTTCAATGACTCATTATTTTCTCAGGATTGGTTATAGATAATGCTCAGATAATGGCAGATATGGATTTGGAAGGAATTCTAAAGGGGGTCCACTTTCGGCACTGCAAATGTCACTGTAGATTAAAAAACTTTCATTTTCCTTGAAACATATATTTATTGCGATCTGCTACAGATATAGTTTAGATGATGACTGATATGGACACTTTGTAAAATTAAGGATTGAGGTTGGGGATTCACTAAGGAATTTTTCATCTTATTTTTCTTTTCCCCTATCGGTTAAAAAAAATTCTTCAGACATATATTTCGCAAAACTGTTTATATGGAGAGCTTAAATGGTGAGTGATATGAATTCAGCATTAAATTTCGGATGAAATAGGACATTTTACTAAATATTTCTAATTCCGTTTTGCTTTTCATGTTTGATTGAAAAAATTACCTTGAAATATCTATTTCTCAGGATTGGCTATAAATAAAGCTTAGATGATGACTAATATGACTTCAGCATCGAATACCAGGGGAGGTGGCCAAATTCACTTAGAATCTTCATTTTTGATTCTGGAGATATTCTTTTTTTTTTTTCGGAAATTCGCATGCCTGTATGAAACAAGTATGCAAAAGAGAATAAAAATTTTTAATAATTCTTTCAAAAGTAAATTGCATACATTATATGCATCATATAAAGGCTCCTATATAAATTTCATATTTCCTTTTAAATGTTTAAATTTTAAATATTGTTTTGTATTTAGTTTTAAATGGTAAACATTTAGACACTTATGGGGTGACTAACAATATTTCTATCACAATCTTATGAACTTTTAACCAGGACATATCTAAATATATGATAATATCCAGTATAAAGCCTACGTCGTAAATTTCCTTTTTTCTGTTTCTTGATGAATTTCTCAGTTTAAAACGGAATTATAAGCATGGTGATCATAACTCATACTCTAAACACTAATATATTATTATTTTTAAGTATCTGTGGTGTCCCACAGACCATATCTTTATTATGATATACCGAATTTCTTCGATTCTAAGACGCATTTTCTCCCATTTAAACGTCTCTAAAAAAAGGAAGGGGGATTTCTTAGAATTGATGGCGTATCTTACCATTGCAGTCTTTCCGGATTCCCCACGTTTTACCCATGGTAACACACGTTTTGTTTTAAATTAGAAATTCCACCTCCAAACTCTTGTCACTTATAATATTTTTCTTGATTTTTACTTGGTGCTAAACAGCAAAATATTTCCTTATTTAAATTGATAGTCCCCGTTCAATCACGGCATATTTTTACACAAATTTTATCTTAATGTACCTGTGAGACTTTATGTCTATGTATATTGTCTCTGTATGTGTATGTATATTGTCTCTGCATATGTATGTATATTGTCTCTGTAAGTGTATGTATATTGTCTCTGTATGTTTATGTATATTATATCTGTAGGCCTTTATATATCTGCAGGTCTTTATATTGTCTCTGTATATCTATGTATATTTCCTATGTATATTGTCTCTGTATGTCTATGTATATTTTCTATGTATTTGGTCTATGTATGTCTATGTATATTTTCTATGTATATTGTCTCTGTATATCTATGTATAATTACTATGTATATTGTCTCTGTATATCTATGTATATTTTCTATGTATATTGTCTCTGTATGTTTATGTATTGTCTCTGTATGTCTATGTATATTTTCTATGTATATTGTCTCTGTATATCTATCTATATTTTCTATGTATAGTCTCTGTTTATGTATATTGTCTCTATGTCTGTGTATATTGTCTCCGTATATCTACCTATATTGTCTCTGTACATCTATGTATATTGTCTCCGCATATCTATGTATATTTTCTATGTGTATTGCATCTGTATGTCTATGTATATTTTCTATGTATATGGGCTCTGTATGTCTATGTATATTTTCTATGTATATTTTCTCTGCATGCCTATGTATATTGTCTCTGTATGTCTACGTATATTGTCTCTGTCTATGTATATATTCTATGCATATGGTCTCTATATGTCTATGTATATTGTCTATGTATATTTGAAATGTATATAGTCTCTGTATATCTATGTATATTTTTTATGTATATTGTCTCTATGTCTATATGCATTGTTATTTCGGTGTTTTATCTGGCCATCCATTGTAATTGCTCTACACCCTTTGGGTGAATTAAACGGCCTCAGTAATAAAAAAATACTTTTATTACTTAATACTTTTGTTACTTGATTTATATACAATATACTGATAAAATACTGAATTTCGAAATTATCTATACATACATAGAAATAAGCGCTATGCACGAACTATGTTTCCCCGAGTACTTCTACAATGTAAAATTGATTTCGGTGTTTATCAATTCAAAAGGGGTTTTTATAGCTCCGAAGTAACATTTGGAAAGAATCTATGAGGTGGCAAAAGGCAGGCCGTTTAGAGACTGGTCAAGTATTGATGGAAATGGCAAATAATTTTATAATTAGTTTTGTAGCGTATGCATTCCTATTAAACTCTTTAGTTTGCATTTATATGTTATGATGCTGCATATCACCCCCCCTCATAAAATTCCTTCAATTATATTGAACAGTTATTGAGAAATCGACGTATTTGAACATATAACGATAATTTTGGACACACTTGCAAAATTATCGTTATGCAATTATCGTTATGTTGCATTTGTCTAATATATTTTAACATTTTATTTTATATGTATTTTTTCTTAGAATCAAATATTTTTCTGTTGGGGATATTAAAACTAAGGTGCGTCTTAAAATCGACAGAAATTTGGTAGTGTCACAGTGCAGATTTACGTCGAAAGAGAATTAACCTTTTATATCTTCTATATAATAAAAGGCAATGTCTGTGTGTGTGTGTGTGTGTCTGACTTATACACTATACGTTTCGCGACCGCGCGTCGGAGAGCTACGAAATTTGGCAATCGGAGACCTGGGGGGGAGGGAAGGGGACACGTGAAAACCGATTTTCAAAATTCTAATTATTTTTTTATTTATTTAATGTTTTATGCGATTTCGACCTTTTTTTGCCCTTTTTGCCCTTTTTTCTCCACGATCTAGACGTCGTAGAAAAAAACAACTCACACCATCGGAAAGAGCAGACAATTGCGAGTAAAAATATATCAATTTCAAATCTCCATTTCGATTTCTAATATTTTTTAAAGATTTTAAAACAAAAGTCACTTTTGGCTCAAAAAAACGATTTTTGGTTTTTAAATTCTCGCATAGTAAAAAGTACTCATAATTTCGACTAATAATTTACATTTTTAGAAAGCTGAAATATCTGGCATTCTTACAAGTCTAATCTGGTCCAGAAATAATGAAAATTGCCTTCAGGATCGCAATTTTAAAGACGTCATGATTTTATATTTCTCGGCGTTCCGTTCGTTTCTCCCCCGCTGAAGCAGGGAAGGTGGTGGGTGGGGACGTCAAGGTGGAGGTGACGTCACGGTTCTGAATAGAGCTCCTTTGCTCTATATAAATTATTATATTTATATTTTAAATGATGGGACGATCTGGATTTTTTAAATGTATATTTTAACTTTTGGATATTTTAAATGGATATTTTAATTTTATGGATATTTTAAATGATGGAACAATGAAACAATGGAATGAGGATGATGGAATTAAGCATATGGTCATTTTAAATTGCAAATTAGCGCGCGGGAAGTTAGCGGTAGGCCCGGGTTCGATTCCCGCCACTGCCAAAACTGCCGCCGTGTTTACGTGGAATACGATCACGTTAAATATGTGGGTCCGTAAGTCCTTCCGAGAGGTTGGTGGTAGGGGAAGGAGGATACGGCCCCTGTGGATGCCTCCCCCACTGGGTTCCCGTCTAAATTGGGTGAATATGTAGAAAGTTATGGAGATTGTCGCGGAGGGCGCGGCAGCCCAGTGGTTAGCGCGCGGGAATTGCACTCAGTAGGCCCGGGTTCGATTCCCGCCACTGCCAAAACTTACGCCACGTTCACGCAGAGTACGATCACGTTAAACATGTGGGTTCGTGAGTCCTTCCGAGAGGTTGGTGGTAGGGGAAGGAGGGTACGGTCTAAATTGGGTGAATAAAAAGAAAGTTATGGAGATTGTCGCGGAGGGCGAAGTAGCCCAGTGGTTAGCGCGCGGGAATTGCACGCGGTAGGCCCGGGTTCGATTTCCGCCACTGACATGGAGTACGATCACGTTAAACATATGGGTCCGTATGTTTTTCCGAGAGGTTGGTGGTAGGGGAAGGAGGGTACGTTCCCTGTGGATGCCTCCCCCACTGGGTTCCGGTCTAAATTGGGTGGCACATCCTGGCCGTCCAACCAGTTACCAGGCCCGGGTTCGATTCCCAAAATTGCCGCCGTGTTTACGCGGAGTACGAGCACGTTAAACATGTGGGTCCGTGAGTCCTTCCGAGAAGTTGGTGGTAGGGGAAGGAGGGTACGGTCTAAATTGGATGAATAAAAAGAAAGTTATGGAGATTGTCGCGTAGGGCAAAGTAGCCCAATGGTTAGCGCGCGGAAATTGCACTCGGTAGGCCCGGGTTCGATTCCCAAATTTGCCGCCGTGTTTACGCGGAGTACGATCACGTTAAACATGTGGGTCTGTAAGTCCTTCCGAGAGGTTGGTGGTAGGGGAAGAAGGGTACGGTCCCTGTGGATGCTTCTCCCACTTGGTTCCGGTCTAAATTGGGTGAATAAAAAGAAAGTTATGAAGAATATCGCGGAGGGTGAAGTACCCCAGTGGTTAGTGCGCGGGATTTGCACTTGGTAGGCCCGGGTTCGATTCCCAAAATTGCCGAATAAAAATAAAGTTATGGAGATTGTCGCGGATGGCACGGTAGCCCAGTGGTTAGCGCGCGGGAATTTCACTCGGTAGGCCCGGGTTCGATTCCCGTCATTGCCAAAACTGCAGCCGTGTTCACGCGGAGTACGATCACGTTAAACGTGTGGGACTGCAAGTCCTTCCGAGAGGTTTGTGGTAGGGGAAGGAGGGTACGGTCTCTTTGGATGCCTCCCCCATTGGGTTCCGGTCTAAATTGTGTGGCACTTCCTGGCCTTCCAAGCAGTTACCTTACACCTTTCTGGTAGGTCGCGCCAACGAGTTTGCCACGGTCAGAATTTTCAAGGGTAGCGAACAGGCTGGTCGCCAAAGGCGGCTAGTAACTAATAAAGTTGATTTTAGTTTGATTTAATGTTATCAGGATTTTACACTGAAACAAACTACAATCATTCAACAAAATTTTTAGTGCTATTAATGACCCCAATGGTAATAAAATGATTAAAGTATCCTTTCAGATGAGACTATTTGGAATTTGGTAGAAATACTTTCTAAAATATTTGATGGCTATTGCATCAAATATGTATTAGTAAATAATTCCCTTAAGGGAATTCCCTTAAGGGAATTATTTAAACTAATATATGTTTGTTAAGAGAATTACTCAAACTAATATATATTCGTTGAATACCCTTTAGCGAATTTAGCGCAGCAAGGGGTAAAACTTATTAAAATGTGCAGAGAGCCAGTCGTGCAGCACCAATGTTTTAATAACAGTTTCCAATTACTCAAAAATGAGCTTTATATTGAGCGACCATTTAAGATCTTACTTTCTGTAAAAATATTTAACTGCATGATTATGTAACAATGCTATAGAAAGTACTGTATATTTTATTGCACCAATTAAAGCACTATTTATTCACGTTTTTACCAATTTTTGAAACTCTAGATCACATTCTTCATCAGGTTTAAAACAAAGACGCATGTATTTCTCACCAGAATGCACAAAATGAACTATTTATTGTTTGTGGGAATCGGTTTAAATCATCTATTGTAAAGAGTTCCATTTTAAAGTTATTTTTGTCTGGGATTACTTCCCAAATTGTATTTTTTCTCAGCTTTGTGACCACTTTACAGAGGCAATAGAATAAAGTCTTTAGTTTTCATGAGAGCTGCGTTATAGACCAATGATAATTAGGAGGTTGCCACGTTAAGTATAATTACCTCTGGCTAGATTTGTCATGACGACTTGGCGGTATGGAACGTTACTATATTCTTAAAATACATAAAATACATATGAGAAAGTACAAATCGACATGTCGACTTGCTGTGGTTGAACGCTACTGTGTTCCTAAAGTACATATGAGAAAGTACAAATTATTAAATAGTAATCAATTGTATTACCAACAATAGAAACAATTTGTAGAATCAATTGTATTAACAACAGTAGGAACGATTTGTTTTCTAAAATATAACCGAAATCGTTAAAACTGTATATTGAAAATTCAAATACTTCATTTGTATCACCATACGATAATTATTTAAATATTTATAAAACGCCACGTCCCCGATTCTATCGATCATTCGTTCATAACCGGACAGAGAAAAAACAGTTTTACCGTGAACCATGTAGCCTCAGAGTACCCCAGGAAGCAGAACACATTACTTTTCTAAAGAGACAAAATTTTATTGGAACACAGTGAAAGCCACAAAGATCGTACCATCCTTCCTCTGACCCATCACATCTTAGATGAACATTCGGACCTACAGATTTACTGTGCCTATCCTCTGCGTAGACACGACGATAATTTTGTGAGGTAGCGAAGATTAAAATATTGGCTACCTCAAGCCAAAACGACTGATCTTATCCCGACTCTTTGATTAAATGCATCAACCAGTTTCGAAAGCAAAATAACGCCTTTTTTGTCAGTATAATTGAGACAAAGCAGTCACTAAAAAGAACGCTAATAAATATATTTGAACAGAAAAATGCTTAAATGACACAGAAAAATAAATGCCAATATGAAAAAAAAATCAAGAGCAAGTAGGTATAAAGCAGAATGAAACGAACAGTAGAAGGCTGCCTTTTGCTCAAAATTCTGTAAAGTTAATTATAAATACCGATGACTGCAGAAATTAGTACCAACTAATAAAGAGGAAAAACAATCGGTTTCGAAAAATTAAATCACTTCTTTCGTTGAAAAAGGAATATCAGAGAACGTACAAATAACAGAAACAGCTAGAATAAACTAAAAGGATTGTCATAAACCAGAAGGCAAAAACCTACTAACAAAAACATCGGATTCGAAATTAAATTTAGTTAATTGTGTCGAGAAAGGTAAAACATGGAACCCAATAGTAATATTTCTGGCGGCATACAATATATAACAAAGTATCTTTTAATAACATTTAACGAAAAGGCGAAACAATCTGTTTCGGAAAATGAAATAACTACCTTCACTTGTAAAGATAAAAAAACAAAGAATTTACAAACACAAAAATAAAAGAAAGAAATAAAAGAAAAAAACTCAGAAATAAAGTAGTTTACCATCAACTAGAAAGATAGAACCGTCTAATGGAAAACGCGGTTTTAAAATTAAATTAGCGAAATGTATCAATAAAAGATAAACAAAGAATCCAATAGTAATAATTCTGACGCCATTTCATTAATAATAGCCTTCTCCTCTGTTTTCTTTTAATGCAATCAATTCTCTTGGAACAACGAGAATACTACGATCTTCTAAAAGAAAGAAATGCCGCCAATTCAAACAAGGGACTCATCTATCAATGGATGTGTGTCCATAGTAACTGTTTATTGAAGTATTTTTCTATTCGCTGGAACAATTTGATTTCCCGCTCCATTTAGTTTGTATCCTTAGGGATGAATTCCATCTGAAAGTAATTATTTTCATTTGTTATTTTCACCCTAGACTTAGCCAGGATCTCAGAAAGGGGGAACATACGAAAGGCGAGAGGTTTACAGTTTAAAATTTCGAT